>QFDX01001435.1:0-54178 GCA_003315875.1 Lactifluus piperatus
ATGATGGTTGTGAATGTAGCGATATATCGATAAAGAGCAAAATGAAAGCTATTGGGGTTATTGGGCTCCAACCACATATACTACGGCGTCACCCGTACAAATGGTTCGTATGCGCCCTGTCGCGCGTGATGCAATCAACACCAGTATATATATCGAGATAGTCTAATTCGCCCGATCACTAGACCAAGAAGACAGGACAGGGAACATTGAACCGGGAACACAGGTGACACAGTCCACATAATTGATAGAATAGTAGAAGAGTCGAACCCACAAAACCCATAACTGCATAACCTCTGGGGATCCACCAAATCGAAAAAAGTCCACCAAAAATGGGCGGTCCACCTTGTACCCTTACAGTTACTTGTATACGGATAACTCAATCAGTACTGTACTAGTACCTGAGGCTCCAACTTTGCTAAATTCTGTGCGAAGATGACCCATGCAAATGTACCGCTCTAGCATATAAGAACTGGCTTAGCTCCCGATGACTGTCATTCACTACTATCTATCCAGTAGAACATAATGCGTCTTGCGCCCTATACTTTCCTCATCTTCTTCCTCAGAGCCCTCGTTTCTGCTGCACCAGTACGTCTTTTTCATTGCAACTTGCGTACACGGCGCCGCTCTAAATGTGCACTGCAATCTACAGGCAGATGAAAGAGGAACAGGTCTAGCGTTCGTGAGTAGCTCGCTGAGCTGTTACTCAAGCCCGACTGTCTGAAATGCAACCCAATAAAGCGGGCAGGTTTGGGTGGTGGTTCTACAGGAACTGATTGGAAGCGGGTCATCGGTGACAATGACCAACTCCTCTGACGAGATGACCTTGTTACCCGGTGTGTTCCGGATTCCCAATTCATATGGTGGGTGTGATTGGGTGTGCATGCCGCGGGCTCCATTCGTTTGTTGACCGACGTTGTCACAGTTTGTTTCCCAGTTCGCAAATCAATTGTCGTCCAGCGCTGTTCACATCATGTCTTCTCTCGCGGAAGTTTCACAAAAGTGATGGGCTTTGTATCATGCTTGAATGTGTTGTGCCCTTAACTTCTTCTCCGCGGTTCTAATGTCTCGTTTCCGCTATCCATACTGTTTGGCGATACTGTAACTGTATCAATCAGTTTTTTTAGCACTTCCAATCATTTCCAGATATTCTCTTTATGTCGCTTGATACAATTCAATTGTCGGTTCATGGCATCGTTGTGACCAGTCAAAAGTCAGACCTGAAGACAAGACGCAGCTATGAAGCTGACGACGAGCCACACTGTGGGAGCAACAAGGACGAGTCTCGCGGCAAAAGCAGGAAGCCGAATGGGGGAAGCGCACTGCCAGTGGGCCATACGGTGGCCAGTAGGGATGAGCGAGGCGCGGGATTGGGCGCGCTCCGGGCAAGTAAGTAGACAACATCACTTGCCAGTGTTGTTTCATGGTCATTGCAGTCGGGTAATATCAATTACCAATCGCATATAGAGGGTAAGGTTCTGCACGTGACTCTCGACTGATACAATTTGTCATACTAAACCTCTTATGGATAATTCTAACTACGTGTCGCGTCGCGTTCTGCCAGTGCTACTCCCACTCATTACTGTATCAGTCATCCCCTCACTCTTACTTATCCCAATGTCTCTCCTCGATGAGCCTATACTAAAAGGTGACCATATGTGGGACAAGACTCGTACCTTCGAAGAGTTCCTAACCGCTCAATCTCCAATCTATAATTACAAACATGATATCCTCCGTATGCTTCGTCTGGATCAGCCGCGTCTTTCTTCCTACTTTCCACGAGGCACTCCTGACTGACATACAACAAGTACATGATGTCGACAAGCACGACATTGAGGGAAAGGCTTATGGCATTGGCTTCAATGACCATTTGGGCGACCATCACGTTAGCCCGCGAACCCTCCGAGCCTCTCACATTGGCCATATGATATCACTTGAGGGTGTTGTTATGCGCTGCTCTCTTGTTCGTCCCAAGATTCTCAAGTCTGTTCATTACTGCCCTGATACCAGTCTCTTCCACTCTCGCGAATACCGGGATGCCACATCCTCTACTTCCAACCTCCTCCCTGCCTCCTCTGTTGCACCGCAGACAGACGACGAGGGCTATTCCTTGCAAATCGAGTATGGCTTCAGTACTTTTCGTGACCACCAGCGCATTAGCATCCAGGAAATGCCCGAGCGAGCTCCGGCGGGCCAGTTGCCGCGCAGCACGGACGTAATTTTGGATGACGACCTGGTAGACAGGTGTAAGCCCGGGGATCGTATACAGCTTGTCGGCGTATATCGCCGCGTAGGTGGTGGTGCGACGGGAACTTTCAAGTCCGGACTATCAACCGGTTAACAAAACGCAAGAATAACTTCGCGCTCCTCTCACAATCCCTTGTACCCTCTATCTTTGGCCATGATCAGATAAAGAAAGTTGTGTTACTCCTTCTCCTACGCGGCGCAGAGAAGAACCTTCCAAATGGCACGCATATTCGTGGAGAACATCGACTTGCTCCTAAACGGTGTGCCGAGTGATCGTGTATCACTCGTTCTCGCATTCACTTCGTATACATGTTCCGCGCTCTGCATCCGCTCCAACGTCTGGTCCCCACCAGCCTGACCCAGGCCTGGACTAGTCAAAGATGCGGCGAAAAGCCGGGAATATGGGCGCAGGACCGGGAGAATAGGGACGAAGATGCCCGCGCGAGCTTGGGTACAAGCACTACACGTTTTAGTACATCCAGGCCCAGCTAGATGCTGTCTCCATCAGATACGTCCATCAATCACAACGTAGTGTGTAGTTCTCGCCACGACGGAACAGCTGAAGGGTTCTTTGTCATCGATAAACTGTTTATATGATGCAATGATGGTCGTGAATATAGCGATAAAGAGCAAAATGAAAGTTATTGGGCCCCAACCACAGATACTACGGCGTCACCCGTACAAAGGTTCGTATGCGCGCTGTCGCGTGTGATGATACCAGTATATTTGGTATATGCGATCGAGATTGTCTAATTCGCCCGATCACTAGACCAAGAAGACAGGGCAGGAACATTGAACCGGGAACACAGGTGACACAGTCCACATAATTGACATAACAGTCGAACTTGAACCTACAAACCCATAACTGCATAACCCCTTAAACTATCCCATACACTGGCAGTTGCCTTTGGGGATCCACCTTGTCCACTTACAGTTACTTGTATATGGATAATTCAATCAGTACTGTACCTGAGGCTCCGACTTTGCTAAATTCGGTGCGAAGATGACCCATGCAAAAGTACCACTCTAGCATATAAGAACTGGCTTAACCCCCGATGGCTGTCATTCACTACTTTCTATCCAGTAGAACATAATGCGTCTTGCGCCTTATACTTTCTTCGTCTTCTTCCTCAGCGCCCTCGGTTTTGCTGCACCAGTACGTTTTTTTTTTCATTGTAACTTGGGTACACGCGCCGCGCTAAACGTGCACTGCAATCTACAGGCAAGTGAAAAAGGAGAAGGTCTAGCGCTGGTGAGTAGCTCGCTGAGCTGTTACTCAAACCCACCTGTCTGAAATGCAACCCAATAAAGCGTTACGGTACTCATTTCGGTGCGGATGGTCCAGGAATTGATTGGGAGTCTTAAATCGATGAAGAGGATCAACTCCTCTGATGAGACGACCTTGTTACCCGATGTGTTTCGAATTGCCCATTCATATCGTGGGTGTGATTGGGTGTACATGCCGCTGGCTCCATTCGTTTGTTGACCGACGTTGTCACAATCTGTTTCCCAGTTCGCAAGTCAATTGTCGTCCAGCGCTGTTCACGTCATTTCTCCGCGGTTTTGATGTCTCGTTTCCGCTATCTATACTATTTGGCGATACTGTAACTGTATCAATCAGTTTTTTCAGTACTTCCAATCATTTCCCGAGATTCCCTTTATGTAGCTTGATACGATTCAATTGTCGGTTCATGGCCTTGTTATGATAAGTCAGAAGTCAGACTTGAAGGACAAGTATAACGCATCTGGTCACATTCTGTTACCTTTAGCGGGGTCACGACAGAGAAGTACAATATAAACCAAAGAGTTTTGTTTAAACTCTTCGCCGAACTAGAATCAGAACGAGAAAGCGAAGCTAGAAGAGCCCTCATGACCTTTTTTGTTTATAATAAACGTTAAGAAAGAAATAGAGACGGCGGCTGAAGAAATTGTTTAGCTGGTGGATCCCACAATAGATTCTTCGTGATAAGGCGACGTAACCATTGAGGAGACTTAAAGGACCTGAGGGAGGAGAGGCCAGATCAACGATAACGTGAACGAGGGTTTGTCCTTCAAGTTGAGAGCGATAATCAGTGAGCACGTACGTGAGTGTGACGAGAAATTGCCGCCGAATGATGTTTCGTTAAGATTTCGATTTGGAAGTAGCTAAGAAGTCGATTTGTATGATTGTCGACAGTGGATCAGTACCACATTATCTTCGATATTAGCAAACGCTGATGCGTGTGTTTGTTGAAGTTTGAATACAAGTTGCTGGAGAGGAATAGTTGGGTCTGTGGGTAAAGAAGGGCTCAGAACAATGTCAACAATCTCTCCTGGAGTGCCGTTTTTAATGCCGAGATCAGTCGCAATGTTATTGGTGACCAGTGGTTTCATTCCTTTTGCTAACTCGACCTTATTCGAAAACCGAATGTAAGCATTTCTCCGACCTTTCTAGTTGGTAGAGAGAAGCATTGTCTTGAACCGCATCAGCCGGCGTCCTCATGTAGGGCTTCACTGTGATCCAAGGCGTTTCATGACAAAGAAAGCCTGTACAGAAGTTCGTCTCGCTTCGCGCCATCTTTGCGATAGCCGCCAATTACGAGGCCAGACAACAGCAGAGCGTGGCGAGGAGAGGCAGGCCACACGGCGGTAGTGGTAGTGATGGCAGGCCATGCAGAGGCAGCGGTGCGGGTGGGCCACGGCAGCTATGAAGCTGACGACGAGCCACACTGTGGCAGCAGCAAGGACGAGTCTCGCGGCAGAATCAGGGAACCGAGTGGGGGAAGCGCACTGCCAGTGGGTCATGCGGTGGCCAGTAGGGATGAGCGAGGGGCGGGATTGCGCGCGATACGGGCAAGTAAGTAGGCATCATCGATGCATCATCACGCGTACTGTAGCCGCTTGCCATTGCCATGTGTTCTGTGATTGCGGACCTGGCCCCCTACAAACCGCCACTCACATCATCTTCCATTGCGAAAAACACCGAGAAGCGAGGGAGCGCTTCCTACGCCCAGCCGCCGAATCCCTGGCACCCAATATAATTTTCAGAACAAGAGAGGGCGGAGAAGCACTAGCGAGGTTCATAGAGGCAACACAAGCAGGTGTTAGGCCGAGGAGAGAGGAACCACCCCCGGATGATCATGGCTAGATCAGACAGCGTCGGAGCAATACAGTAGCCCCAGCTCGACACTCATCACACCCCCACCAAACCCAAACCTCACACAACAACCTAATAATTAATATACTAAAGACACAATACCTTATATTTACCGAGCAGTAGAGCGCACCTTTGCCTTAGTAGGCATATTGCGCTATACAAATGCAGATTCAAAAAAAAAATTGCCATGTGTTGTCTCATGTCATCGTGGGTTGTTGGGTAATATTATTAATAATTACCAATCGCGTATGGTAAGGTGTCTGTACGTGACTCTCGACTAATTACTATTTGTCATACTAAACCTCTTTGATGCGCGTCGCGTCGTGTTTTCTGCCAGTGCTACTCCCACTCATTACTGTATCAGTCATCCCCTCACCCTTTATCCCAATGTATCTTCTCGATGAGCCTATACCCAAAGATGACCTCATGCGGCACAGGACTCGTATCTTTGAAGAGTTCCTAACCGCTCAATCTCCAATCTATAATTACAAAGATGACATCCTTCGTATGCTTCGTCTGGATCAGCCACATCTTTCTTCCTACTTTCCACGAGGTACTCCTGACTGACATACAACAAGTACACGATATCGACAAGCACGACATTGAGGGAAAGGCTTATGGCATTGGCTTCAATGTCCCTTTTGGCGACCATCACGTTAGCCCGCGAACCCTCCGACCTCTCACATTGGCCATATGATATCACGGATATCTTCCACTCCCGCGAATACTGGGATGCCACATCCTCCACTTCCAACCTCCCCCCTACCTCCTCTGTAACACCGCAGACAGACGAGGAGGGCCATCCTTTGCAAATCAAGTCTGGCTTCAGTATTTTCGTGACCACCAGCGCATTAGCATCTAGGAAATGCCCGAGCGAGCTCCGGCGGGCCAGTTGCCACTCAACACGGACGTAATTTTGGATGACGACTTGGTAGACAGGTGTAAGCCCGGGGATTGCATACAGCTTGTCGGCGTGTATCGCAGCGTAGGTGGTTGTGCGACGGGAATGTTCAAGTGTGCCCTTACTCATGCCTCTAATTTATCGTCATGATTGACATGTTAAAAACCCCCTCTAACTGACTCGGACATCCGGACTATCAACCAGTTAACAAAACGCAAGAATAATATCGCGCTCCTCTCACAACCCCGTGCACTCTCTATCTTTGGCCATGATCAGATAAAGAAAGTTGTGTTACTCCTAGGCGGCGCAGAGAAGAACCTTCCAAATGGCACACATATTCGTGGAGACATCAACTTGCTCCTAAACGGTGTGCCGAGTGATCACGAATCACTCGTTCTCGCATTCACTTCGTATTTATTCCTCGCTCTGCATCCGCTCCGACGTCAGGTCCCCACCAGCCTGACCTAGGCCTGGACTAGTCAAAGATGCGGCGAAACGCCGAAAATACGGGTGCAATTAGTACATCGAGGCCCAGTTAGATGCTGTCTCAATCAGATACGTCCATCAATCACAACATGAAGAGTTCTTTGTCACCGATAAACTATTTCTATGAAGCAATGGTGGTCGTGAATGTAGCGATAAAGAGCAAAATGAAAGCTATTGGGGTTATTGGGTCCCAACCACATAAACTACGGCGTCACCCGTACAAAAGGTTCGTAAGTTATGCGCCCTGTCGCGTGCGATGCAATCAACATACCAGTATATTTGGTATATGCGATCGAGATTGTCTAATTCGTTCGGTCACTAGACCAAGAAGGCAGGACAGGAACATTGAACCGGGAACACAGGTGACTCTGGACACAGTCCACATAACTGACAAGATAACAGTCAAACCCACAAAACCCATAAACCCTTATATAGGCCTTATATCCCATGCAGCAGTAGCCTTTGAGACCCACCAAATCGAAAACAGTCCACTTTGCACCCTTACATTTACTCGTATATGGATAATTCAATCAGTACTGTACCCGAGGCTCCGACTTTGCTAAATCCCGTGCGAAGATGCCCCATGCAAAGTACCGCTCTAGCATATAAGTACCGGCTTAGCCCCCGATGGCTGTCATTCCCTAGTATCTATCCAGTAGAACATAATGCGGCTTGCGCCTTATACTTTCTTCATCTTCTTCCTCAGCGCCCTCATTTCTGCTGCACCAGTGCGTTTTTTTTTCTTTCATTCGCTGAGTTGTTACTCAACACCAACTGTTTGAAATGCAACCCAACAAAGTTGCCCGGTATTGGTGGTACAGGAGATGATTGGCCGGTTTGGCCGGCTCCTGGCATCAATGACCGTGACGAGGACCAACTCTGACGAGATGACCTTGTAACCCAGTGTGTTCCGGATTGTACTCAATCATATGGTGGGTGTGATTGGGTGTGCATGCCGCGGGCTCCATTTGTTTTTTTGACCGACGTTGTCACAGTCTGTTTCCCAGTTCGCAAATCAATCGTCGTCCAGCGCTGTTCACGTCATGTCTTCTCTCGCCGAGGTTTCACAAAACTGATGGCTTTGTATCATGCGTTATGCCCTTAACTTCTTCTCCGCGGGTTTAATATCTCGTTTCCGCCATCCACACTGCTTTGGCGATAGGGATGAGCGAGGGGCAGGATTAGGCGGGCTCCCGGCATGTACAATAAGTAGCGGTATCATCATCATGCGTAGCCACGTATAGTGCACTTCTCCTAGCCACTGCTACTTTTGTGCACCAGTTTTCCTCACTCAAAAATATTCGGATTTCTTATCACTCTAGTAGAAATGCTTGTGTTGATGGTGTGAACAATTGCTCTAGATGGAATTTTTGACAATTTTTTGTTGTCTCAAAACTGGGCAAGTAAACAAAAAACTAAGGTGTGGAGATTTCACACATGAGTACACACTACACTGCTCTGTCAGTCCATGGCACATGCAACAGCTTCCGGTATACATTTGTGAGAGGTATGTTTTGCAGAACTAAACTCCTTGACCTTCCTCTGGGCATCAGTTGTCACAAGGCCAGAGCGGTAAGCTTCCATCCACCACTGCATCCAGTGCTCCCATCGGCAAATCATGACCAGCTTGACTGATGCCAAGGCTTTTGACATATTTTCCTTGAGTGTCAAACGTGTAATCACAGTTATCACAGAGGTATTTCTTGACAAGGCCCCAGACAAGGGTTACAAAGAAAATTTCTCCCAAGCTGATTTCACGCCTGCACAAAAGTAGCGGTGGCTAGGGGAAGGGCACCATTGTAGGATCGTAGTTGGTAGGTAATATTAATTACCAATTGCGTAGAAGAAAGGCTTCTGCACGTGACTCTCGAGTGGGAAAGTAACTGAAAGTTAACTTGGAAGAAAGTTAACTTGGAAATATTACTATTTGTCATATTACAGTAAACCTCACAAAAGGTCTTGATGAATAATTATAATTCTCGATAATTCTAACTACGCGTCGCGTCGCGTCCTGCCTACTCCCACTCATTACTGTATCAGTCATCCCTTCACCCTCACTCTTATCCCAATGTCTCTCCTCGATGAGCCTATACCCCAAGATGACCTCATGCGGGACAGGACTCGTATATTTGAAGAGTTCCTAACCGCTCAATCTCCAATCTATAATTACAAAGATGACATTCTTCGTATGCTTCGTCTGGATCAACCGCGTCTCACAGTCAATATCGACGATCTACGCGACTATCGACGTGATTTCGCTGACAGCCTCCTCAAAGAACCTGTAGATTTTCTTCCTGCTTTTCACGAGGCACTCCTGACTGTCATACAACAAGTACACGATATCGACAAGCACGACATTGAGGGAAAGGCTTATGGGATTGGCTTCCATGGCTCTTTTGGCGACCATCACGTTAGCCCGCGAACCCTCCGAGCCTCTCACATTGGCCATATGATATCACTTGAGGGTATTGTTACGCGCTGCTCTCTTGTTCGTCCCAAGATGCTCAAGTCTGTTCATTACTGCCCTGATACCAGTCTCTTCCACTCCCGCGAATACCGGGATGCCACATCCTCTACTTCCAACCTCCCCCCTACCTCCTCTGTTACACCGCAGACAGACGAGGAGGGCCATCCCTTGCAAATCGAGTATGGCTTCAGTACTTTTCGTGACCACCAGCGCATTAGCATCCAGGAAATGCCCGAGCGAGCTCCGGCGGGCCAGTTGCCGCGCAGCACGGACGTAATTTTGGATGACGACTTGGTAGACAAGTGTAAGCCTGGGGACCGCATACAGCTTGTCGGCGTGTACCGCAGCGTAGGTGGTGGTGCGACGGGAACTTTCAAGTGTGTCCTTTCTCATGCCTTGAATTCATCATCGTGATTGATGTGTTAAAAACCATCCAGGACACTCATCACTGCAAATAATATCGTATTACTCTCGTCTAAATCTGGTGGCGGAATTGCTCAGACCCCTCTGACTGACTCGGACATCCGGACTATCAACCAGTTAGCAAAACGCAAGAATATCTTCGAGCTCCTCTCACAATCCCTTGCACCCTCTATCTTTGGCCATGATCAGATAAAGAAAGCTGTGTTACTCCTTCTCCTAGGCGGCGCAGAGAAGAACCTTCCAAATGGCACGCATATTCGTGGAGACATCAACTTGCTCATGGTCGGCGATCCTTCGACCGCAAAGTCCCAAATGTTGCGATTTGTTTTGAACACAGCTCCGTTAGCAATCGCCACTACAGGGAGAGGCAGTTCCGGAGTTGGTCTAACAGCCGCTGTCACAACGGACAAAGATACTGGGGAGCGAAGATTGGAGGCAGGGGCCATGGTCCTCGCTGATCGGGGTGTGGTCTGCATAGATGAATTCGACAAAATGTCAGATATTGATCGCGTTGCCATCCACGAAGTCATGGAACAGCAAACCGTGACCATCGCAAAAGCTGGCATTCATACCAGTCTGAATGCGCGGTGCAGTGTGGTGGCAGCCGCAAACCCAATATATGGACAGGTGCGTTCATATCAAGCCAAATTTTCTCGCGAAAAGCTCAACGTTCCGCAGTATGACGTTCACAAGGATCCTCACAAGAATATCGCCCTCCCCGACTCGTTGCTTTCTCGTTTTGACTTGTTATTTGTCGTAACCGATGACATTGACGAGACCAAGGATCGTCATATTGCCGATCACGTACTACGAATGCACCGCTACCTTCCTCCGGGCGTTGAGGAGGGCACCCCAATCCAGGATACGCTCTCGCAGCCCTTATCAATCGAAAACCCTGCCTCTTCCTCGATCATGAACGAAACGACTGACACCAGTCCTTTTGAGAAGTATGACCCGCTCCTCCACGTCGGGATGACAGTAGGCAAGCACCCCAAAACACGCGCCGGACAAGCGAGGAAAGTCGAAGTACTCAGTGTCGCATTTATCAAAAAATACATTCAGTATGCCAAAGGCAAGCCCGCACCCGTACTAACCAACGGCGCGGCAGATTGGATAGTCGGATTATATGCGGAGCTGCGAAACGAGGCTGCGGAAGACAACAAGAAGAAGGTAGGATTTTCCCGGTTCAATTCCCCCTCCCCCCCGGACTGATTGCGGATCTTACACACATAGACTTCTCCGTTGACCGCGCGTACCCTCGAGACACTCATCCGCCTGGCGACGGCCCACGCCAAGGCGCGCCTCTCACCAAAAGTCGAGGAGAGGGATGCCTCCGCCGCGGAAGATATCCTGCGCTACGCACTTTTCAAGGACGTCGTCAAACGCCAGCGGCGGAAAAAACGCAAACTCAATCACGGCGGTGCCACTGGGCGTCGTGGAGGGGATGGGGAAGAGGGGAGCGACGAAGACGACGAAGAGGACAGCGAAGAGGAGGAGGAGGAGGTTGCGCCGGAGACTGGGCGCATGACCGGTACAGCGCCAGGCGCAGCGAAAGAGAAGAGGACAGCTAATGATGGCGGAAGCGGGATAAACCGAGATCCCATCTGGGACGCGGCCGCGGACAGCCAAGAGGATGTCCAGATGGAGCTTGATCCACCTCCAGCAGCAGCGGACGTACCAGTTCAAGCGTCCGAAGATCGGAGCTCGATCAAGCCAGATCGGTTCGTGCCTTTTGATTTATCTGGTTCCTTATTCAGGATGTTGACATCTGTGCTACATATTAGGTTGCGGCTGTTCAGATCTAGAGTTGCTCGTCTTTGGGCGACTAGCTTCCAAGACGACGAGCAAGTTTTCTTGGCAGACCTCGTGCAAGCGGTCAATGAGGGCCTGGACAATGACGCACTTTTTGGTACAGCTGAAGCTACTCTAGCATGTCAAGCGATGACAGAAGCGAATGAGGTCATGCTGAGTGAGAACATTGTATACAAGATATAGTGTTTCGTCTCTTCATTGGTTCCGTGATGGCTCTGGGGGTGTCCCTGTGGATCATAAAATTGTTCAATCATGGGCGATGTATATTTTAAGCTATTACGATGATGGTCGGAAAGCCGCGGAGGCGGTTCAAAAATAGAACAGGCTTTTTATCTTGTACCCAACAGATACATATCCATCCTGTGCAATCCGCTGTGATGTAAGGTTGATAGGATCCCGCGTGACGTACGACGTATAGAAGGAATTTGGTTCCGAAGCGGGTGCGTTCCTCGGAAAGGCGGTGTGATGATCCACCAGAAAGATTTTGATGGTAGTAGTATCAGTCATAGCATGCAGTCTTCTCTTGTCCGAGCGATCATACGGACTTCCTCGCGACTGAGTTCTGTCCCGTGGATCAATTCTGTGATGCTGTGCTCCCATTCCTCTTGACCAAGGTCGTTGGATGACAACTTGAGAATCCCCGCCCAGACTTCCTCGTCCGCACCGAGGACACGACCAGCCTGAACTAGTCGTCGCCAGGGAACTTCCACACGATCACTTGTGTCAGTGAGCGCAAGCCGGCATGTATCGACCCACAATTCACTTTCGCGCTGCAATGCTCTGCGTTCGGCATCAGTGACCTCGTGTGGCCGACGGTAGAGAATTGCGCGCTGAAGGATGTGCGTGTTCAAATGCGATCCGATGCGTCGATATACAGTGTTCATATTAGCACGCGGAAGAGTGCGACGCAAGACAGTGAGGTGCGATGAGAGAATAGACAGAGCTGGGAGGAGAGTAGGGGATATGTGTGCGTCCGGGTGAGGTGTGCTGCCGCTGCCCTGGCTGTAAGCACCAGGCGAGATGTGAACGTTATCTTCTGGGAAAGGTATGGGTAATGCGCACCTAGTGAAATGAACTTTCCACGCTGTCTCAACCTCCACGCAGACTTGCTGGACAATCATATCCTCTGTTCTTGTCACCAGCTTGTCATATTGTTGCACGAGCTCCTCAAATATGGTCCCATCCGGCGGGTCTGACGATGAATTATTAAGATTAGGGAGGGAGGAGTGAAGCTCCGCTCGAGCCCTAAGAGACGCCTTGAGGTTGATCTCGGTCCAAAGCTCCAAAAAGAACTGCGAATACTGGATTAGTAGCACGAGCGCATACATCACATACGATAGCAACTTACCAAGTCCTCTCCCCAGGCTTCCATTGCGACTGATATATACCTGGCACTAACTAGTGCCTTGGCCAATCGCATAATTCCTTCTACCCCAGCTGTGAGGCGACCTCGATTCCAGGTGTCCCCATTAGATGTAGCTCCTAATGCGCCGGGTACAGCGCTGACAAGGGAACTCGATAGGGATTCGAACGCGTCGAGTGAGGAGGTTATGCGACCATAGTACCCCTCAAGTAATGGTAGCTGGACATCAGTGAGGAAGCGAGTGCGGTGGGTAAAATTTGGGAGAGGCGAATAGCGGTCTGTTACTTGTTCCACGAGCGACTTTAACTGACGCGCGGACACCGTTGGTCGGATGTTGTTATTGGAGCTCACAGTATCCTCTGACTCTGAAATATCGTCAGTAATTGTCCATGCGTCTTTGGCACCAAGAATGTCGTGGTAGCGGTCCAAGGCGACTAGTTATGCATGCGCATGAGCTAACGACTGCACTCGCATCACTGGAAAACGATGCTTACATGCTTTTTCGCCTTCGACCCATCTATCAAACCATTCTTTGCGTCCCAAAATGACATCGCTGATACCCTTCCACTTGGTGTCATTCACGTACCGCCCCGAAAGGGTACCTGATAACGAAAATCCATCCTCACGCAGCGATGCGTCAAAAGCAAGAGCCTGGTATATTGTGTGAGCGAGAAGCGGAGGGTGGGATAGAAGTGGATGCATGGTTCGTCTTATGTGACGGGCCAGGAATGGTAGAAGATTGTTGGTGAATTCTCTCTGAACAATATATTAACAAGGTGAGAAGGTGGTCTTATGAGGATCGTACCCATGCATCAACATCTCTGAAGTTGGTGGACACAAGTAGGCTTTGGATGACGTCATCGAAAAACATTCGGTGTTCGTGAGAGACGTTGAGAACGTGAGTGAAGTACCACTCAGGCTGAACGTAAATGAGATCAACTAACATGTAATACTGAACAATACTACCTTATCTAGTTTATTTGTTTGTCGTGAACCCTCAAAGTGATACTTGAAACGTTGGGATAGAGGCTGCACGAGAGCCTGAATGGGATAAAGACCATCTAGATGGACATACTCCTCTTCGTCTGGGTGTAATTTCTTGCCGCTACGAAGATGCACTCAGTGAGGAGACTAAGTAAACAGGAGCGGTATTTACATTTCTTGGAAGTCCAGCAAAAGATGAAATGCGTCCTCGAAAGCTCTCTTATGCTCTGGACTTGCTGTAGAGTAATCAACTTGCATGGGCCAGTGCAGGTCCTCTGAGGCAGCAAGTAAAACACTACGCATAAGGTCCCGAGAGGTTAAAGAGAACGAGTATTGAACGCCAAAGCTACAGACCTAGAGAGAACAGCCTTCATATTTAACCACGTCTGCCTTCGTGTATCTTCCAAGAAGGATGCCAGCCGCAAGGAAATGTCGACCTCGCCAGTGATATCGCTTACTCGGGAACAACCTTGCTTGACCGCAGAACTGAGGGCCTGTAACGCACGATATTTGGAGACGACGATTGGACGAGCAGAACTAATTTCTGCCGTAGCAGCTTCACTGAAAAACAGGATTGAGATGACGAGACAAGCATGGGAATGAGTTCCGCGCACCTGAGTTGCAAGGCTCTATGAATGACCTGAACATATGCCTTGACGCTTTCCTGCTCTCGTAACCTCCTGTGCATCCCTTCTAAATCCTCTAAAAGTGTTGGTGGTTGACTTGGTTGAGAACTATCCGAAAGAAGCTGTCCGAACAACGAGGATAATTCATCAATCAGTGAATGGCCAAGGAGAGATATTTCCTGAGCGGTGTGAAGACGAAGAGTGGCATCTGCAGTCTGTTCAGACCTCAGTTTCTGAACGTTCGAATGGGAAGCGGCCAACTGAACTACGAATTATGCTCGGACAGTACCCTGAAGAAGTGGACAGTTACGCACTGAATCTCGAAGGCCATCTCTCTCCAGGCGCGTGCTCTCGACGGCATCCGTGAGGGACAAGGTTGATTGAGAGAACGGATGGTTTCCGTCTAAATAAGCTAAGGCCCTCCTTTGCGAAGCATCGAAATCTGGTTGAGAGAGGTGTTGCTTGATCTGGTCCGAGATGGAGTTCATCGTTGACCGCAACGACGTTCAAAGTTAGTCCCACGTGGTTCCTTTTCACATGTTCTCATATAAGAAGTAGACACATAGACACAACGGGCGGGATAAAGGTTAACAATGACTCTGCTTTCAACTCTCAGACAGAACTCACAACCTGCTCTCGCCAGTTTCGCTAAGACTTACTCGGCTCACAGACCCCTCATACAACGCATCCTCACCGCAGGCTTCATTATTCATGTGCTGGCCACAACCTTCGGCGGTTTGTCAACTCGTTCAGCACCCCGTTCCACATCGAAAGGAGACACTTCCGAGCAGTCCAAGGCTTCTGAGACCGGACGGCCACCCAGAGTTGCTGTACGCTTGAATCACACGTCTCAGACTTGACCTGCTTTCTTTACCTTCCCGTACCAGGTTGATGCTGTGTTCTACCAGAGGCTATCCAGGATTCTACGCCTCGTAATACCAGGTCTACGCTCTAAAGAGACACTGCTGCTCTTAATGCACTCTAGCCTTTTAATATTTCGGACTGCTATATCTCTATACGTTGCCGCATTAGACGGAAAGTAAGTTGTACTAGTAGTGACCCTTCGATCCTTTTTTTCCCCTGACGTGGCGCCCTTGAAGGATAGTTGCATCTTTGGTGCGCGCACAAACACTCCCATTCCTTTTAAACATTATTCGTTGGCTACTGGTTGCCATCCCAGCGACTTGGACCAACAGCTGGCTTAGCTATGTCCAAAATAAGCTCGCCATAGCGTATCGCACTCGCCTTACGGAGGAGGTTTTGAAGCAGTATCTGGGACATCAGCAAGAAGGGCCGGAAGGCAAAACTTACTACAAACTTTGTGAGTACAAGATGTCCCAGTTCATCATTTAAGTTAACACCTTTCAAGCCAATCTTGATGACAGGGTCAAAAATCCCGATCAGATGATCACTCATGATATCCAGAAGTTTTCCAACAATCTCGCAGCTATTTATGCCAACTTGGCAAAACCAGTCCTTGATGTCATCCTATACAACTACCAGCTTTCCCAGAATGTAGGCGCAGAAGGACTAGTGTTGCTTACTGTACTTGTGCAACTTTCCGCAGCGTTGCGTAAGTTTTCGCGCCTCATCATGCTGGTGTTTGAATGTCTAAGTTTACTTCTAACGCATACAGTGCGCAAGTTGACCCCACCATTTGGTGCCTATACCTCAACGTCGGCTCAACTTATGGGTGCCCTGCGTCACACGCACTCCAGACTGATGGAATTCGCGGAAGAGATTGCATTTTTCGGGGGTGAAGACACAGAAAAGATGCTTGTTGAGCGTGAATATGCGGGTCTTGTTATGCACGAGAACAGAGTTCTTGTCCGTCGCTGGTGGCATGGATGCGCCGAAGAGGGTATCGTCAAATGGCTGTGGGGTAGCTTTGGGGTAGGTGAAGATTATGTTGCACAAAAGTTACTTGCTTATGCTGTAGGAATAGCTCGTCATCTGTGCGATTCCTGTCTTTTTCAAGCTTCCCGGTATCCACAACTTTGATTTGGGGAGTCGGACGGAAGGTGAGATCGACGCTTGTGACACGCGTGTACCTGTATACTTAAATCCTCGGCCCTTTGTTTCAAGGCTTTGTAACGAATCGTCGCCTGCTCCTTTCCTCCTCAGGTAGTATACATTTCCGATAGCCAGTTAAGTCTACTGACTGTTTGCGATAGATGCCTTCGGTCGAGTCATGTACTCCTACAAAGATCTTTCTGAGCTAGCAGGTTACACTGCTAGGGTGTCGATGCTTTTGGATACCATTCAGGATACGAAGAAAGGCAAATTTGAGAAGGCGCTAGTCAGCAGTGCGAGTACAGAAGAGAACAGTTGGATCCTTAGGGGTCGCGGCAAAGTCATCGAGTCTGAGCAGATTCGATTCGAAAATGTTCCCATTATCACACCGAATGGAGACGTATTGGTCAAGAGTCTCAGTTTTTTCGTCAAACCAGGGGCAAGTACTTCTCGGCCTGACAGAATATTCTTATGTTAATCGAGATATTAGCAACATCTCCTTATCGTAGGTCCTAATGGTGCGAAAATTTCCGTTCTGATTAACCTTTTTCGTTTAACCTTACTCATTATAACTATTCTCAGGCTGCGGGAAATCTTCGCTCTTCCGCATTCTAGGAGGATTGTGGCCTGTATACGGTGAGTGCGCTTGTTGTAGCTCTATTCTCGACACTGTAACTCGATCTATAGCCGGAGTTGTACACAAACCGCCAGCCGACCAATTCATCCTTATTCCGCAGCGGCCGTACTTGCCAATTGGAACTCTCCGCGACCAGGTGATCTATCCTCACAACAAATCCGACATGGAGCAGCGTAAGTTGTACCTACCTGTCCCTGTTATTGAGTTTGACAAGGTGCCTTAGGTGGTATAACAGATGACCATCTCCTAGCAATCCTTTCGGTGGTGCAAATGGAAAACGTGGTGGAACGAGAGGGCGGATGGGATGCTGCACGCGAATGGAGAGACGCGCTTAGCGGGGGCGACAAGCAAAAGATTGCCTGGGCGCGCCTGTTTTATCATCGGCCCAAGGTAATATAAGAAACCAGCATCAGCAGCGATAAACTGATTGACGATGAGTAGTATGCCGTGCTGGACGAGGCCACATCGTTGGTTCCAGCGGAGGTTGAAGGAATGATGATGGACCATGCCACGGAACTCGGCATAACGTTACTGACTGTTTCGCATCGACCTTCATTATGGAGGTACCATGCTATGATCTTGCACTATGACGGTCTAGGAGGATACGTGTTGTGCGTTCCACACTTATTTCGTTCGGTGCTTGCCTCACGTGATTTCAGTACCAAGCTGGATGCAGAGAAACGGCTGGCACTGCAAGAAGAGAAGCAGGCCTTGGAGGCTAAATTACTCGAAGTGTAAGCATATTACAGTTTTGAGCGTGGATATGTGTTGATGTGAGAATAGACCCAAGATGAAAGCTCGCCTCTCCGAGTTGTTGGCAGCGAGGGAAGAGGAGCACGCAGCATAGGCTGCTGCTGTATTGAAATGGATGTTAGGCTATAATTGTAGAAATTCCCACTAAATCAGCTTGAGAGCTTCTGTGAAGCAAATGCGCAAGAATGCCTAACGATTCAATGGTTGACGGACAGCAGAGCGGCCAAAGGAAATGGCGTACGAGTAGTAAACTAGTGCTATGAAGCTCGACAGATAACCTCTCCGCTAAGGTGCAGCTGTAGTGCCTCTCTTGCCTCCAACCATTCATATTCCTTGTGGGTTGTCCGTACGACTGCGACCTCGCCCATCCCCAATGGCTTGACGGTTTTCGCAGAACGGCCCGTACACAGTCGGCGGATCTCGCCGACATCCATGAATACGCGTTTGCTCGGCTTGCTGACCAAGTGCATGTTCTCTAGAACCGGTCTATCGTTTCTGTATTTGAGATCCGCCCATATGCGCCGTTGTGCTTCCCCAGCGTCTAGAAACTTTATAGGGGAAGGGTCGTGGATTGTACCCCGTGAGATATTGGTGAGAAAGCCGGCACGAAGAAGGATAGAAAGAATGGCGAGATTTTGAGTAGTATGGGGGACAGAAATTCGTGCGTGACGTGCGCGAAAAGCATTTTGGAGACGTGCGCAGAGGTCGTATGGGAGGGGCATTGAGAAGGATAAAAAATGGTGGTGACACGAGACGCGGAGCGGAGCGGATTGCGTGGGACCGGAGGTTAAGTTAATCACGCTGATGAAATTTCGCCGCTTGTACGCAGTCATCTCCCCCTTAATCGTTTACGACCGTGACACCATTTACACCTCCTCTTAGACGGATCTACCCCATGCACTACTTCTCCCAGTCGTTCACCTACGAGTGAGTAATTCGTCACAACCATCCAAGCACCAACCCATACTCACCAACTTATTATTCTTTCCACACTCAGTCACTCATGGGCACATGTCGTTATTGGGATGTGGCATAAATACCCCAATCCCCACTGTTCTCATGTTGTGACCGTAGATGTTATCGACCGCTCTATAGATCCCTCGACTGGTATTATCCGGACAGAGCGGGTGCTTGGTTGTAAGCAGAGGTCCCCTACATGGATCGTTAAGGTGCACTTCTTGCCAACACTTTCTTGATAACTTCCTTACCGAAGGCTACGTATAGCTCATTGGCGGTTCAGAAGATGCGTTTGTTCGTGAGATCTCCTTTGTGGATCCATCGACACAAACTACGTCCATCTCCACTGTCAATCTCTCACTCTCCCAATTTGCGACATGTCACGAAAAAATTCTTTATTCTCCTGCCCCTGGTGGGCGGACTACATTCCACCAAACAGCGGAGATTCAGGCACGAATGGTAATGTGGCGAGCCGCTGCAGACAAATTAGAAAATTGGCTTGCCGTGCGTTTTGAGCAGAACGCACAGTTGGGAAAGGTTGCCTTCACAGATGTGCTGCGACAACTATGGGAGGATGCAAAAGAAAAGAGCCCGGCTGGCACACCAGCATAGATGTTGTTCGGGCTTTCTCTGCGTACATTAGACGTACATTATACGTTTTTAAAAGCCTTGCCCCTCGGCGCCCATACCATGATGTAGATGCTCGGCTCGGGGGATATACGGCTGTGTTATGTTATTTCTGGTATATGATGCATGACGTAATACATGAACCCTCCTCGGCGGATTGGCGGATCCTCACTGTGATAACGCCGACCATTTGTCCGGTAGCCTGTCTAACCCACATATACATTCGACAGCGCCGACGACAATTCTACGTCTACGAAGGCACTCCCTGCATCATTTCCGGTTTCCGGACTTCCCGGATATCTTCGTGGCTGACCGAAAGGAGAGAGGTTCGACTCCCCCGATTGGCAGAATTTTCGCCTCCTATCAATGGATAATCTAGTACACCACTGTCTCCGCGAA
Source organism: Lactifluus piperatus (assembly GCA_003315875.1). NCBI lineage: Eukaryota > Fungi > Basidiomycota > Agaricomycetes > Russulales > Russulaceae > Lactifluus > Lactifluus piperatus. The sequence goes on from QFDX01001435.1 coordinate 19,829, forward strand.
CTTGCTTTTGACGGGGATCTTGGTAAGTTTTGTTTACGTGATTGAAGGCCACTGTTTGCCCTGTGCTGAGGGAGGAGGGCGGCGGTTCGAACCTGGATTGGGCGTACTGTGGATATTAAATATTATTGAGCGTCTTGGCATCACTGACCTTCGGTCTTCTCCCCTCAGGGTGCCATCCTTCGCGTCTTCGCGACTTCGTTACCAGTTATCACCAGGATTCACATAAACAGGTTGTCGATGATGCATACTTTGCCTTTGTCTGGTCCCTTGTTGTTTGCCAGCCCACCGTGCGCGTGGGGACCGTGCCAGACGGTGCCACCACCGAAGTGTACATCGCACCACAGCAAAGCCAGAAGAGAAAATCAAAGGGGAAAGATGGTGTCGACGATACGTTGTCGGTAACCCCGTTGACATTACTGCGGGATGCAAGATCAAGTACTTTCGATGATCTACAATCGCGATATGGAGACGCACTAAGAATCTCGGTTGACGCGGATACCTCGTTCGCTGCAATCACAGGCTCGCACATTCGCGTAAGGTTTCTCTCAACCCCACTAGCCTTACTTGTTGATACCTTATCCCCACAGCCACCAAAGCTGACACCAATAGTTTACACCGCGCTCCAATTCATCACTCGAGGGCGAGAACATGGCATCAGTACCGTTGATCTTGGCAAGAAAACCGGCTACGATCAGAAGACCTGTTTCTATCTGATAAAGCAATTGCTTGAACTTGACCTTGTCGTCAAACTTCGCCGTGGGGGCGTAGGAACCAACTTTTGTATTCACAAGTATTTCTTTGAACGCAGTCCATTGTGGCGGCAAATTCAAGACGAAGGGGCGAACTTACCCAAGAAGGACATTCAAGCCGATGAAGGTGGTGTTGACAACGACGAGGCCGTCCCCACCCAGGGTGATTTCCAAGCACCTGTGCAGTTTGACCCAATCGATGCTAGGCACCTGTCTAGTCTGTCTCTTATCCGGTCCAGAATTGTCAAGCTACTGGAGTATTCAAAGTCGTATACTCACCCCTCTCAAAATCTGCTTGTCACAATAGTAAGCGAAAACCCCTCATGACTTGATTCATCATCAATCCGAACGAATATTTTGTTCAGGGCTTTCTGAACCCTACCAAAACTGATCGCCGTTTTTTCCAAAGCCGGCTCCGCGAGCTTATTGAAGCCCGTGTTGTGGAACGGGTGATGGTGCCTGGTACGGCTCGAAGTGGAGCAGGTTCAATACCGTGTATCCGTTTGATTTCCGACGACAATGACACTACAAACGAACCAACCGAGCACCCGACTCACGTCACAAGCGATCCTTCTACAGGTGACGTACCAGGTTCGTATGTCAAGTCGAACACCCTGTCTTATCAAACTGAGACATTCGTAGATGGTCAGCACAGCACAATCAAACTGAACATCACACTTCACAAACAGATGATTAATCTGCTGGAGAATGCTGGTACAAAGGGGATGACCTTGAATGTAACGATATCTTGCCACATCCATGTCTTGGTATAGTCTGACACATCATAGGAAATCTCACGGTCGCTTGGGAACTTCGACCGCCGCACACTCGAATTACTGTTGACCAAATTGGAGAAAATCCCTCCGCCACCACATCTCAGCGATCTGAGGGTCGTTCAGCTGATGGAAACCTATGGCCGTGAACGACGTTGGCGTTATTTCACCCTCGCATCCTATCGAGCAGTCATCGCGAATGAGAAACTGGACGACCAAGATGGCCCCTATTCCTCTTTTGACTTCTCCGATGTTGGAAAGTTTGCGCCTTTCGTTGCGGAGGACTTTTACAGCGACTTTGCTGAACTTAATCGCTTCATGGACTACGCGTTCAGTAAATCTGGAAAAGCCGAGGTCGGTGTCGAAGAACCAGTACGCAATAACACAGCTTTAGGGGCTTTCGGGCTCGCAGACCGCGGGAAGAAGCGCAGGCGTGCAGAAGCTGGACTGGACAACGATGTCGACGGAGAGGTCAGACCACCAAGGAAGCGTGGAAGGCCTCGCAAAAATCCCCCAGAAGGTCAACAGAATGGAACCGATGCGCCTGCGATGAGTGTTGCACTGCCACAAGACGGCAGCCGTAGTCAGAAGGCCTCTGGAGAAATTGTAGAACCAACCCCATTGGGAGGCACCAATGGAGAGCTCGAAGCAGTTTCGAACGCCCTTTCTCCCGAAGTGTCAAAGAAACGCCGCCGGTCACCAGACGACGGCCAAAGTGGCCCGTCTGCCCCCGAGGACTCAACCAGGCCCAGGAGGCGAGGAAGACCTCGAAAGCGGGCCCCATCGCCCCCACCCACTCGCGGAGCCGTGGAACCCCCACCTTCTAGAGAGCCTTCCCGTCCTCCAGATGTTCACATGGTGTCGAGCCCGATATCTGTACCATCACGGTTGCCACCAGACGTTGACGCTATGGAAATAGACGTACAACCCAGTCCTCAAGAATGCGATGTTGCTTCTCAAGATCCCGGCCATCGTGAGCATCCAGCCCAGCCAGAGCTCACCTTCTCGTGTTCGCCTAATGCTCATTCACCAGCGGTTCCAACCACCACAATGGCAACCACTGACAACCACCATCCTGACCAGCCTCAATCCCAGGTCCAACATGCTGATCCAAAACAAATGGACGTCCAGGTTCTAGAAGAGCCGGATGCCGAGGATGAAATAAGCTCCCGGACGGGCTCACCCTCCGATCAAAGAGTCAACATTGCATCAGGGATTGAGACTCCAGTTCGCCGGTCTGCAAGAACGCGTACCGCTTCTGTATCATCCTCGGTGCCGCAAAAGCGGAGAGAAAAGGCCGCAATCCCATATTCGAGAAGCAATGTATCGCTCCTTCGACGCGAGAATGAGTTCTTCAAGATATTGGAGGAATCCGGCGGAATTGTTCATCTGGGTTCCAAAGAGTTTCTGGATGCACATCTGGCGCTTTTGGATACTTTGACCTCAGCTGGAGAACCTACCAGTGGTTTACCTGGTATCAAAGTTGACAAGCGTACCATCGAGAATACGTTCGAAAGCCTGGAAAAGAGAGGCAAAGTCAAGATTCTGAAGACTGCGCTCTCCACAGTGACAGGTGCCCAACGTCCCGCCCGTGTCATCTATTCCCCTGCAGTGGATCAACCCCGGCTGGACGCATTCCTTGCAGAACTAGGCAAGGGACCGCACGGAACACCCTATTCTGTAAGCAACCCCACCGCAGCCGGTGCGCCCCCTGGAGAATTGAAAGCGAAGAGGCCAGCCCACCCTCTCCGGCTGCTGCAATCGGAGCATGGAGTTGACAATATAGGTCAATGGTCTAAAAACAGTGGCAGAGCAGACCAGCTCTTCGATTCTGATGACCAGACGATTCATGACGTTCTCCTGACGGAGAGGACAACCCTCGCACAACTATATGGGTTCATTCCTGGGAAGATGATGAGAGCGCGAGAGTTCCACTTGGCTACTCTGGATGCATTTCAACCACGTGATGACTCTCTGACCCCTGCCCCGCTTGCTCAACGCGTCGTGAACTTTTCTCAGTATTTTCAAAGTTTACCCATTGGAGTATATTGTTCAGTCGTATCCACTCTCGTTCAGAGCTCAGAACTCTCTCAAATCCTGTCTACCGAGGAAGGCCGACTAACGCACATTGGAGATCTGCCGCAATCCCTACGGACGCTGCTTCAGATCGGGCGCGCGCGATCGCGGGAGCGCTTACTCGAGCTCCTCGAAATCCTTCACCAACTGAATCTAGTCATACCTCTCCAACCTTCCGATTCTTCAAGTCCACTGTTACGCTGCGAATCGATTGAAGGCGGCCCTTCTTCTCTCGATGCCTTTACAGGCGATGTATCAACAACGAACTATCGTTCAGCGCCTGACTATTGGCTTTTCCATAGCGATGCGGCTTTACATCTCTGGTCGCTATCTGCTGAATCACCGCCTTTTTGGAAGACAGTTCCTGTGCTCACTCGCCTTGATGCTATAACTTACTGGAATGAATTGCAGTCAGCTTGCGAGAGCAAATCGTTTGCCCAAAGTGTGACACGAGGCTCTCCTTCTCAGACCATTACCCCAAATATTGCCTTTGCGCGCTCTATTATCCGTGATGTCTCTTGGAGCAGAGCGTACGATCTATCATGGCATCAGCGTCAGTATCTGAAACGATTCATCTCCCGACAAAGAGGCGATACCTCGCTTCAGGATGAGGAAGACACCCCCACCTTGGAAAGAGTTTCGTGGATCACCAGTGCACCGTTGTCCGTCACGAAAGACTTTCTCCAAAAGGAACGTGCCTCCCAGCTCCGTGAGCTCGATAAGGCCAGGTTACGCACTTCAGGAGATGAGGAGCCCGAGCATGCCCAGAAGGTGGCCCAGGAAAAGGAGTTACTTGCGAAGAAAGTCGCAGACTCCAAGGCGCGGAAGGAGCGGGAGTGGGCGGCTATATTGAATGCTGTATACCCTGGGACATTAGAGGGCATTGCGGCGACAAAAGTGGCGCGGGTGCGCAAGCGATACTTGCAGTCTGGCGTGGTCAGTGACAGAAGCAGATGGGAAGGTGAAGTACGCGACGCTATTCGGCAACTGCAAAGTACTACAAAGGCCGTCTTGCCCTCTGCGCAACGCCCGGCCCCGGTGCGACCTTCGCGAGGCCTCACTTCTGTCCCCATTGCCGTTCCGCCATCAGAAACTACAACAGCTCCGGCGCGTCCCGCAGGACTACCTCCGGTGGTAGTTAATCAACCTGGGAAGTCCATCGAGCAGCTCATAGCCGAGCAAGGGCCGACACGCGAGGACGTGAGAAAGAAGAAACGCAAAAAGAAGGACGGTAGGGACTTTTCGTTTGTTGAGTATGAAAGGAGGCGACATTCATTGATGTCTTTTGTGTTTCATTAAATTTAGGAAGTGAAAACGCGGATAATGACGGCGACCAGTCTCACCGAAGGAGCCGCTTCTTATGGAACAAGGACTATGACGAACTAGCTCAAGATGCAAGTGCGATCCTTAGAGCACGCTTGCGGGAAGCAAGTGCGCGTATGGACTGGTTTGCGCTACGCCAAGTTTTTCCGGCAGTTCCGAGAAACTCTGTGCGCCAGCGCATTGCAAGTTTGAAGGAAGTACCGAGTAATGAGGTCTACATGAGACGCCTCGAGGACGAGTGGTATCGCCTTTGGAAACAATATCGAGGCTCAGAACACCTACCAGACCCCAATCCCCAAAGCCAGACAGACTTTGATCTCATCAAGCACATACAATTTCTTCGGAATTTTGTTGATAAGAATGCATTGTGTGTCCAGCGATATCTCATAATATGTGCGAAAGACTGATTAATAACTTGAGGCGGGTCGGTTTCCAAGAAGCTTCGACGACTTTTGTACTCCCTGAAACGGTCTCTCAATTACACTCGTCGTGGGACGTGCTGGTCAAGCCGGACAACAGCCCGCTTTGGGAGTTTCTGTGGGAGTCAAAGGTCGACGAAAGTCGTGAGAAAGGGCTTTTGCAAACAGCATTCACGACCGACAGTGATAATGTGCCTACGTTCCGTGATGGTCCAAACGACAACCAGGAGGTCCAGGTCGCCGAGGCGGCATTAAAGGTTCGTATACCCTCACCCCTATATAGTTGCGGGCTGTTAACATGGTAGAAGATGGTGTTCGGGACGCCAAACGAAAGTTACGACTCTTCAAGAGCGGCAGCTCTGCTGCGTTCCGTGGGAGAACGACCTGTATCGAGGGCGAGAAACAATCTTCTTACCCGTGGTATTCTGTCGAAGGTTGTCCGGGACCCTCAGAAACCCAAACCCGGTCGGACGCTAAAAATTTCCGAAATGTGACTTTGTTGCCTGCAATCCTAGCTCATTACTGTAACTAACTAAAATGTCAAGCAACCAAAATGCCCTCGGTGGCACCATACCGCAAGATGTGTTCCACGACGCGACAACGCTGGATGCGTTGTGCAATCAGCAAGAAGCTTGGCGGGAGTGGCCGTTGCGGGCATCGGATGGCGACCTGGCTATGCTAGTTCAAATAACGTCGGAAGGTCTTGTAAGCCATTCAACTGAGTGTCAGTGGATCGGTTGACTTATATCAAATTCGAATCTTAGGCAGACTTCAAGCTCGACATCACCGGGGCCAAGGCAGCCCGGGTCGAGATTGAGTGGAATAGCAAAAAGGCTGGTAAGTAGGAAATTTATTTTTTTGCGTTCACGCTCGGCAACAAAAAAACTTATCGACACGTCCATTTCAGATGACGATCACATCGAGACAACAATTTTCACACGTTTTACAGGCATGTCCATGTCAGAAACGGAAGCCCCTGCAAGCCGGGCGCGCTCTCCTCCGGGTGAGAAATCGAACAAGGAGGGACACGGTAAAACTGCTCAAGGCGCTGTTGCTTGCTGTCGGAAGTATTCCGAAGGTCAGGTGAACTGCAACTCGTGCCTAAATACCGCGCTTTGCATGTGGATGGACCAGTCTGACATGAAGGAGCAAGAAGTGGCGCGTAGCACTCTTGGCATCCTTGAGGTAGCGGGCAGTCCCGGCTTCGATATGAGTACACTCTTGGTAAGCACCCCTTTTCCTATTTGATTATTGGAAGTACTCAGGGAAAATTTGATCAGGCAAAGGTTACGGATGAATGTTGTTGTGATGGCGCCAGCATCCTACCAGTGTGGGAATCACTAATGGACAGCCCCATATCCCCCATTATATTCGTTGGTCATTCCCGACCACGTGTTGTGTGTTCGCACCAATCAGAAGCTTGGACGGTTACGGTCAACGAGGAGCCCCGGATCAACGTGCTCCCACGTCGATGGCTGGATTTGAGGGGGATCAAAGTGCGAGAAACGTGGCGGGCTGCTATGCGTGCCGTGATTGGAACCATGGTATTTAGACCGGGTATCTCACAGGTAAGTAGTTATGGCTAGTATGTGACAACTGAAATTGATGGGAAGTGATGTGGTATGCAGGCTGAAATAGTATGGAGATTAAGATCTGTATATGATGGCGCCGAGGTGATCGACGTGTTGCGAGAGCTGCACGAGGAAGGGTTTGTGAAGAGAAGAGCGAAGGAGAATCGTAGGATCGACGAATTGGGTTTGGTTTCGGTTTTGGAGCGGGAGGATAAGGAAGCATATTGGTTTTTAGGAGAGCGACGATGGTATCAGGTTAATGAATGACTAAATTCGTCTCGTCTCGTCGCTTGGAAACAGAGCCCGATAGATTGGCTAGAGTCTCACTTGCTCGGCCCACTCGGGTCAACCAACTTGCTAAGTTATTTGGCTTTCTTCCTCCTTTCTTGTTGCTTGCACCCCGGCTGGGCCGTCTTTGTCTTTGTCGAGAGCATACACCTGCCTCGTCCTCTTTCTTTCCTTTTCATCTTCATGCCCCAGTGGCCAGTCTTTCTTTTTTGACTTCCCTTCCTTGGTACCACGCCTCAGGCCGTGTTATCTCGCGATGCGTCTCAGAAACGCGCTTTCTAGCCCTCCTTTGCGTAATCTGGTCATCTTCGTGCGTGTTCTATCTTCCCCGGGTTGATCCTCACTCTCTAATATCTTTCACAGTGGGACACAATCACTGCATCGCGCATTTCCATCATTTATCTCCTCTTCTCCATCACCAATTGTATTCTTCAGGTAGTTTTTCAGTCTCAAGCGTTCTCCATTAATCAGCAAGCTGCGGATTTACTCTTCGGACTTATCTCAACTGGCAATGCTACCTTACAGGGCTTCTTCGTCCTCGATTCCCAACTCCATTTCTGTGACCATGTCCCAAACTCATTAAGTACAGAATCTTGCAAGGTTGTTTGGAATGGAACGATTCCTGGTTTGCAGGAGGCATCCGTCAATACCCCCACCTATACATCCTCCACCACTCCTATGTCTATGTCCGGCGTCTTATCCACCATCTCCGTTGCCGTCCCTTCCCCTGTATACACCAAGGCTCACAACAGGCCTGTCTCTTACTCATCTGTTCGGACTACCACCACTTCACCTTTACCCACCACCCTCGTTCATAGCCCTGCCACGATGATCCATCCAAACATGGATCATGATTGGCTCCACTATAACAAAACTTTCGCACCCAAGCCTCAAATGTACATAGCTGATTACCGTCCCATCACAGTAGATGGCCAGACTGGCGTTATTTTTCGCGGTCACGACGGAAAGAACATCACGTTGGATAACAAATGTCTCGTCGCACTCAATTGGCCTTTGCAGACGTAAGCCTACCTTCCCTAGTTGGATGATAAAGTTTACCTTTTGTCGCTTCTTAGACTGAGAAACACAACTCAAGAGGACATATCTTTCCTTGTCTTCCAGTTCTGGGTGCTGGGAATGTCCGTAGTTGCTCTGTTTCATGAGTCAATCCCGCATATGTATGTCTACTCTTCAAGACCCAACTCACGTATCTCATACACACGCTTTAGCATCGCCGCCCTCTTAACTCATCTATCGGCGACAGCATGGGGCGGTTTCCAAATTTACAGTACGGGTCTATTTCACAGGGACTTCAAAAGGCTCACAACGGATGGCGCCTGTCGAGTGAATCTTTTACCGACTTACTGGGGGTCACGTGGTGCCGCTGAAATTCCGGCCTTGGCTTTCAATGTCGCAGCCTTGCTTGTCTCCTGTTTCTTGTCTTTCAGGCTTGTCAAGGTGACGACGATCAACTGGGCGAATCTTGTGCAGTGCAGCTAATATTGATTTTGTTTGGTAGTTGTTTGGATGGCAAACCTTCAAGCGTGTCGGCGCCTCAAGAGTGATCAACAGGATTTACAAGCTCATCCTAACTCTATCCACTGTCATCCAACTTTCATTGTTCTGCGTTGTCTCTGCCGTAGCTCTCTGGCTTGACCAACTTTCCCATGGTTCCGTTGGCGTTCTGGCCACCCAGACAACCGTCTATCAAGTATTTTTAACTTTGGTCCTCGTCGTAGGTTATCCGTTCCATTACCCGACTCTAGCTGATGTCCCTTTTTATAGTTGGTCATTCCTTGGCTTTTGACGGTATATCCATGTTCATCTCTATTTTCGCTGACTGTTATTAACACCGTTCCCAGGGCTGGTTTGCTACCAGGAGGGAATTAAAATTCCCAATGGTGGTGTTCCTTGTCCTGTCTGCTTTATACCTCATTGGTCTGGGCCTCATGTTCGATTCGAGTACATTCCGTTGGACTTTCGTGATGTGGGGTTTCTTTGGTTCGATGGTATCAGCATCGGGCCTTCTTGTCATGATCGGACTCATCGTTGGCATTATGTGCCGCCTGAACTTCGACAAGGGCTTGTCCCACTATCGTAAGCGAATTGCTGTGCCGCTGGTATAGTTTTGTATTTACTCGCTCCTTCTAGTGAACGCCGAGGAGCCACTTTCGGACGATGAATATGTGCAAGCCGGGCCAGGCGGAGGACATGCCTCGGACGAGAAAGTTGACTTTCCTTCTACGCTGCGCTCCGTTCCGACATTTTCAGCCACGCTTGGGCCAAACGAGATGACATCTCCATCTAGCCAGGGACTCCAGATGGGACCCCGATTCTTCAATCAGTCGGCTGCTCCATTCGATCAGCAGGTTGACATTGAGACCGCCTCTCATTCATCTGTGGCACGGTCTGCGTCGCTGAATACGGGCTCTTCAGGGTCAATTGCCTCACTAACCCGCGAAGGAAGTCAGCACAGTACTTCAAGCTTTGCTAGCTCCACTACAGATGGATCCTCTCGTTCTCGATGGGTTATTGAATGACATTTGTGTTGTTAGTTATTTCGCTCTTACTCTTAGAGTAACACTAGTCCTTTGAATAGTTTCATTACTGCTATATGAACTTCACTAAAAACGTAAAAAAAATAGAGGAAACTGGAAGGATGGTGGCATTTGTCGAGGATCCATGCAGTGCTACTCCTACACACGCTGATGCGTAAAAATTAAGTTCCAAGTCCTTGAAAGTATCATTCGGAGATCTAGTGAGTCTGAAGTATTGATGCCACCAGCCCTGAGGCCTGAGGCTTCATCGACAAACGGATCATGTCGATGGGTCTTGGAATTGGGCCACGGGTAAGGAGCTCTCGTCAAGCGACAGTGAGCTCTCCAGGGGTGATGGACCGGGGCGAAACGCTCTTAATGGCCTCGACTTCCTTCTCTTGAATTATGGCGGCCTGCCGTGCAACGGTTGCGGACTCGTAAGCGTCCTCCGGTGGCATCTCCGCTGGAGGATGCTTGGCCATCTCTGTCTCGTCATAATTCTGCAAAGCTCTTCGGAAATCCAGCATCCACGAATGGTCCATGAGTTCGAATGCGCTCGGCCTTCGTATCGGATCCACGGTGAGGCACGCTTTGATAAAGTTGATGCCGAGGTTGCTCAGTTGATCCGACTCCGGAAGGGGTGGATGTTGTGTGGCGACGCCGATGTGGTACATAATCGTCCTGTGATTCACGTAAGCTCGGGCTGTTCGGTATTTCGTAGTGGTGTAGGCTTACCATTCGTTGTCAAGGTGACTCCACGGTTTCTTGCCAGTCGCAAACTCAAGAATGACGCAGCCCAAAGACCAGATGTCCATCGCACCATGTCGACCGCGAGTATCGTTTTTTATGACCTCCGGGGACATGTACATCGGAGTGCCCGTCAAGCTACTGCTTAGTCCTATGCCGAGCCCGCCACCGAAAGCGCCTTCTGCTGGACGACGAGATCGCATCATGGTACGGTGGTTCCTTGCAAGTATTTTAGCTGCGCCAAAGTCCACGAACTTTATAACGCCCAAGTGATCTAATAGAATGTCTGTTGTCAAGGTAATGGGGGTTTAGCTGACCTGCGTTGCGTTGGTGTTCTCCACACTTACTATCTGGCTTGATATCGCGATGGACAATGCCCTTGGAGTGGAGATATGCAAGGCCTTCCAGCATCTGCATGGAGTAAATTTGTATGATGTGCTCGTCTTCAATACGTCCGAATTCCAGGAGAGCCGCCAAGCTTCCGCCTTGACAAAACTCCTCGAAAATGTAGACCTTGTCTCTGTGTACTTCGATCCCATAGTACTCGACGATGTTTGGGTGGCGCAGCATTTCCATGATGCGAAGCTCGTCACGGATTTGTTGGTAAAGGCCTGGCGAGCCGGCGAGATCATGGAACTTGATCTCCTTCACCGCCATTACAGAACCTGAATCCAGATTGACGGCGGTGTATACGGAGCCGAATGCGCCTGCACCAATGAATCGCCCCTGCTGCCAGCGAATTGAGATGTTGGAACTGAAGGAAGCGAGGAAAACAACGGATTGATCCTCCAGCTTCTCATCGTCCAGTACACGGCCAGCCATCCGTTGCTCCGAAGTCAGCGTGGCCCTGGCACTTTCAAGCTTCTCCACGGCGTGTGAAGTCCTCTCCCAGAATTTGGTGATCGATGGGTCCAAGTAACCAGCCGCAGCCAACCGTTCGTTGTAGGAAAAGAAAGCGAACATCTCCTCGGCATCTAGGGCCTCCTGACGTTGCTCACCCTGTTTTTCCTTTTCTTTGCTTGCTTCCAAAGTGGACCGCGCACCAAGGATATCGAAGTGGCTAATGAGAAGTGTCATGCAGCTTGCCACTTTCTGCCGGAGCATCTCGAATTGATCATCGGGAAGCTGAAGTATGTTGTCCCGGGTGCGGCGGAGTGTAAACTCCAGTGCGTTGACAGCCCACTTGAATGTCTTCCGTTCATTTGGATCGCAGTCGTCACAGATGAAGGAGACCCATGAGATCGCGAGTCTGACGATGGAGCGATTGAACTTGAGAAGAGTAGACCGGTCCATGGACTTCTGGACATGCAGACCGTGTTCAGAAGCAAACAAGTACCAGCTTTCCAGAAGGTCCTGCCGCTTGTTGGTTTCTCGGAGGGTGTCGCGCACATGATGAACAGATTCTACAATGGATTCCGCAAGTCGATTTGTGGCTCGGTTAATCTTCCTCATCTCTCTATTGACGGTTGGTGAGTGAGCCTGTTGTTCTATAATGCAGATCGGAGACTTGATATCAATTTCGCTGTCCTCGTCGGCTGAGAGAAACACCTCGGCAAACTCTTGTTTGGCCAACGCCAGCCTTTGTTGGCCACCATCAGCAATGAGGCGTACCCGGTCGTCCTTCAAACCCAAGTCGATCTTTGGAATCTCTAGCATGAGGACAAGCCCGTTCCAGAGGAATCGGTCACGAGGGGATAGAATAAGAAGATAGCCAGCTTCATCTGGGAATTCTGTATGAAGGTCGTAGATGTCGACTATCTTACGACCATCATCTTCAAGTTGTTCGGTTACATGGAAAGCTTCCAGAAGCATTCGACGAATGTAGTCTGGGTGATCCCGCAAAGAACTTGAAGCAACGATGTATGTTCCTTCCTCTTCATATGTTCGCGTAAAGACGAGGAAGTGGTCGGTTTCAACCAGCTGTGCAATAAAGAGGTCGATATGGACATCCTCCAAGGTGTATTCTGCAGAGTTGTTGAACCTCTGGTAGACGAGCCTCCGCGGATATCAGCTATGCGTACACAAGATGATACAGGACATTCTCACCGAACAAAGCGCTGCAGCTTGCGATACCTTTGGCGGACGCTTTCCAAGACTTTGTTATACCAACTAATCATTTGTTCATCGTTCACATCCTGCTCCGATGCGGCGTGAGCGGATCCATTAACGCCAGTACCAGGTTTTCGCCGCTGACTGGACATCGGTCTTTGGGAGGCAGGTAGACGAAGTTGAGCGTCAAAGAAGTGGGTCACACGAACCAATAACTTATTAGTGAGCGCACTGACTCAACGGTCAGTCGCGGAGAGCTCGAAAAACGAATTCACATACCATAACTGCTCCGCGACCACGGAAGCCCCGCCAGGAACGGTCAAAGCAACATCGTTGAAAGTCGGCCACTGACTTTCTATTAGGTCTGTTTCTTTGAAGTAAATATCCTTTGCACCGCTTTTCAATTTCCAGTGTATCAACTTGAAGAAGAAGCTCAGCGCGTCCAATACGACAGCATCATAGTTATCACTAATGCAAGGTGGTAAATTCCAATTGCCCCCTGGGTCAGGAGAAAGGAAGGCCTCGTATTGTCGTTTCAGGGTACATGCTATCCCGATGTTTAGTTTGAGGTCGTCCGTCATCTGGTCAATAATGATGATGGCGGGCTCCTTCAACTTCTGCGCATAGTCAAGCCGGACCAGTAAACTCGCTAGGGCAAGCTGTGTTGGGAAGGATATCAAGGGAACGAGCTCACGCTCAAAGGATGGGAGATTCATCTTTTTCAAAAGGGGTGCCAAGTTGACTTGAGCGTCTCGAGATGCACCAATGAGAGAGTGCACTGTGGTCATAAAGCCCTTCGCAAACGTCATTTGGATAGATTCTTCCTTCATGGCTCTCTCTAGGAACGTGGTACCTTCCGCGACGGGGCCGCTGTCGCTGAGGGTGTAGCGAGCTCCCAAAGGGCTATCCGTGTTGGTAACAGGCGCGGTAACGTCCAACGTCTCACTTCCTGTCCACTTCCGCAGGACATTGATCTGGCGGCGGAGAGAGGTGAATATAGTAGACCACGTAATAAGGGCATCTCTGTGAGCCTGAAAATCCTGTTCAGCAACAACAGGTTTGTCAAGGTGTAGGGCTTTGTGTGTTGGATAGAGCGTGTGCACGATATCCAAGTGCCGCAGCACCTCGTTGACTTCCTGTAAAGCAATGCCCCCTGGGTCATCCCCGCTTTCTAGGTCCCTAGCGCGGAAATTCAAGACTTCATTGATGACAGAATCAACTCTGAGCCTCAAATCTTCAAGTCTCTTCCTCTCTTCCTCCTCCCCCGTCCCCATGATTTTGGCTCTGATGCCCAGCCAGAGGTTATGGTTGTACTTGTCCTGTTCCTCGCCAGAAGTAGCAAGCGAATCAGCTATGCGCGTCTTCTCGGACTTTAGTACATCACCGTCCAGAACCGACGCAAGCATGGTCTGCCACTCGAGTCGCTCTCTATCCTCCGGTGTCTCTGGCTCAATAGGCTCCGACTCTAACAAAAAAGAAAAGATGTCACGAGGATCACCAGAGCTATCCAGCAACGTGCGCCCAAAATCTTCCTCGTCACTATCTCCAGCATCGACGGACTGGCTTAGACCCCTTTGGAGATATTGTCCATCAGGGTCATTTCTAGGATCGTCGGAACTGGAGCCGGAGCCGGAGGCATATCGCAACAGGAATTGAGAAAAGATGTCGTGATACCTCGCATAGTACTGAGGTACCTGTGTGGACGAAGAGGAAGGTGATGAAGAGGGGCCACTGAAGGAGCCCGCGGGGGAGTAAGTCTTGAGACGGGACTTGAGTCGGACAGATCCTGTAAGTGAGGAACTGTTGGGGGAAGCCGCAGCGGAAAAGGAAATGGGTCTTGATGGCGGGTGAATGTTCCATGTATCGTCATCACCTTGGGGGGCATCTACTTCGTCATGAGGGTACAGGGTTGGGATGTGTCGTGGCATTTCTCTTGCGATCCAGGATCCAGGTCACGGTCAGAGCTCATCATCATTAATCAGTTCAGCATAATACCCAAACCGGCCCGGTCCGATAACACTGTCTGTCCATCATCATGGGAGTTGTAGAGAAAGTACGTCAAAGCTCACCCGTCTACAATTTACTAATGCTATGTAGATAAAGGAGATCGAGGGTGAGTGTGCTCACACTCTTGATATTCTCTGTACGCTCAGTAGTGGCTGCTTTCTAGAGGAGATGGCGAGGAGTACGCGACTAGAAGCGGTCTTTTCGCCGCGTAGATATAGCTAACATTTTTTAACAGCACAGAAGAATAAAGTAGGTTGAGTTTGTCGGGTTCGCTTCAAACGAATCGAGATTCCATTTGCGTAGGCGACCGAATACCACCTAGGTCTGCTAAAGGCAAAGCTTGCGCGTTACCGCGCTCAGCTTTTGGAGCCCCCGACGAAGTCCGGTGGCCCCGGCGTTGGTTTTGATGTACAAAAATCTGGGGATGCTCGAGTAGCTCTGATCGGTTTTCCTTCTGTTGGGAAGGTATACTCCTTGCTTTTTATTTGTACCCGCGACTGTCTGACACCCATCAGTCAACGCTTCTTAGCAGAGTGACTCATACTGCTTCTGAGACTGCCGCTTATGAATTCACAACTCTTACCGTACGTTTTCTGCAATGGCTTCGCCTATGTCGATGGAAATTTTCTAACAAAAGATATTCGTTAGGCCATTCCAGGCGTGATCGAATACAAAGGAGCGAGAATACAACTTCTTGACCTGCCCGGTATTGTGGAAGGTGCTAGTCAAGGCCGTGGTCGTGGCCGGCAGGTCGTTTCAACCGCCAAGACCGCAGATTTGATCCTGATGATGCTGGATGCCACCAAGTCGGAAGAACAGCGCCGGCTGCTGGAGATCGAACTGGATGCTGTTGGAATCCGCTTGAATAAGAAGAGGCCGGACGTTGTATTCAAACGAAAAACAACTGGCGGGGTGAGCATTTCTTGGCCGCACAGTTTTTTACTTCCTAGCATACAATCCCTGTAGATCACGGTGGGTCTTATTGTCATACACCTCCAGCACTGTTCTGATCGGCCACTCAGTTAACTGCTACTGTGAAGCTCACCAAGACGGACGAAAAGACAATCCGAACAATCCTGGCGAGCTGTACGTGATTCCCTTCTCTTTCTGCGGCGCCTAAGACATCTCTAGATAAGTTGCACAATTGCGATGTTATGATTCGAGAAGATGTCTGTCGTGTTTCCAATATCATGTAACTACCAAGCTAACTATTCATCAGATCACCACCGACGAGTTCA
The DNA here is from genome assembly GCA_003315875.1 of Lactifluus piperatus. NCBI lineage: Eukaryota > Fungi > Basidiomycota > Agaricomycetes > Russulales > Russulaceae > Lactifluus > Lactifluus piperatus. Next base: position 35,606 of record QFDX01001435.1, read on the forward strand.
TCGACATTCTCATAGGTTCAAACTCTTCCCATTCATGATCGCTTGTCTGACCAATCGAATAGGAACGCGAAAATATATACCATGCCTTTGTATGTCCCTACATTTGGAGCCCTCAGAAGCTCATGCATACATAACCTTCAGATGTCTACAACAAAATTGACGCCATTAGTCTCGAGACAATGGACCGTTTGGCCCATGAAGATCATACAGTAGTCATCAGCTGTGAGATGGACCTCAAGTGAGCACAATGAATACTCAGTGCAGCATCGCCATATTCTTGATTGCACGCAGTTTGGGTTATCTTATCGATCGCGTATGGGACGATCTTGGCCTCGTGAAAGTGTACACAAAAAAGCGGGGTGTCCAACCCGACCTCGGTGATCCGATCTGCATGCGCAAAGGATCTACCGTTGAGGTCCTCATCAAGACTCCCGCTTCCCACGAATGCTTACACATCATTTAGGACGTTTGCAACGGGATCCATCGTTCCTTGGCGACAAACTTTCGTTATGGGCTAGTATGGTCTGTGCTTATCTCTTTCATGGTTTACTGAGATTGAATGCTCCACCTTCAGGGTGAGGATTTCTCCGATAACGCGGCCGATCGATTTGATAGATGTTCGTTCAGGGAAAATCGTCCAAATTTGCGCCTCATGCACAAAAGGTTGGACTCAGTCACCTTGTGCAAGACGAAGACGTGGTGTCAAGTACGTATTCTGATGAATAGCGGCTTGAATATCTTGTCATACCCTCTTTCCTGCAGTATTCACAAAGTAGAAAAACCATCCTATGCTAATGCGTGTGGTACGGCCGCCGCCGCGCCCGCGCCTCTCTACTCGTGGCAATGACGCTCCTAACTGAGGATGGCTAGTTTAAAGCAGGGATGCCTATAAGGAGATATGATACTGTATGTTTCAAGAGGACCGTTACGTATAAGTTTTCAAGCCACAGACGCCAGAATAAATATTTGCTTTGCCGTTATATCAGGTTGCGGCGCTTGTGATCGATTACGCTAGCGCTTAATTTTACCGGCCATAGTACAGCAATTCCTCGATTTATTTATTGAGCTTTCGATGAAAAAAAAAAGTAGGATACCTCTTTCTATCAACGTTGACACCAACTTTCGACCCCATTATGTCTAATAGTCATACCCTCTCCGAGTCGGTCCGGCCCTCCTCTGGCATCGAGTTCATTTTTCTGGGTACAGGCACATCCGGCAGCTTACCAAACGTGTCCTGCCTCACCGCTCCAGACAGTCATGTCCCTTGCAAGACCTGCCTCTCTACCCTCAAACCTGAAGGTAAGAAGAATATAAGGAGGAATACGTCAGCAGTTATGCGCATCGAAGGAAAGGATGGGAAGAAGAGGTATGTGTTGGCAGCTTGTCACAAGATACTAATTCGTGATTCAGAACCGTTCTTTGCTCAGGACCATCGTAATCGATGTCGGTAAGAATTTCCAGGCAGCAGCGGTCGAATGGTTTCCAAAGTATGGACTACGACGGATTGACGCTGTGTTGATCACTCATGCGCACGCAGATGGTGCGCTCTTCCCGGATGCTGAATAAATATTTGTACTAACGACTGACCACCAGCCATAAACGGGTTAGATGACCTCCGTGGTGAGTGAGAGGCAGTATTATGACCCATATCGGCTATATTCACCCATAACACTCTCAGGATGGACTTTGAGGGGTTCCATTCAGAAGTTTATTGACGTCTACGTTTCTCGAACAACATTTGCCAAGGTGGAAAGCGCCTTCCCCTACATGGTAGCTAAGGAATTCGCTTCCGGTGGCGGTGATGTAAGTGGGTCGCCGACAGTCTCAACTCTAGTCTTATCGTCCACATCCTAGGTTCCTGAGTTCAAATGGCACATATTTGAAGACAGGGTGCCAATTGATGTCGCAGATTCCGGCATTATGATAACCCCGTTTGAAGGTGGGGTTGCAGCCTAATATTTTTGCCACGTTTCAAGTTCTGATGGCGCGAATGAAGTTCATCATGGGCGTCTATGGGCAACGGCTATACCGCCCGCGTTCACTCCTACGCCAGTTACAAGTGTACCATCGACACCTACGCCACCTTCAACACCGAAAGTTAACCCCTCGCCTTCTCTTCTGGTACCGTCAGCAGCGCCGATCATTTCGCCGCGTCGACCTCTTGCGAGTGCAAACCATGGTCAGGGCGTTCCAGACCGTCATCCATACTTTTGCCATGCATTCAAGATTCAAGACTCCGTGATTTATCTCTCTGACGTGTCGTGGATCCCTGAAGAGTCATGGGCTGTGTTGAACGAACCATCCAATAACGATCCCTCGCATCAGTACGCTGTGGCCATAGTTGATTGCCTGCGACCCATGTCGCATATCTCGCATTATGGAATTAGAGAAGCAGTCAATGTTGCAAGGAGGATAAATGCGAAACGCACTTATTTGACTGGCTTTGGACACGAGGTGTCACACGATGAATATGTCAATGTTGGGGAATGGGTTGGTGGAAAGATTATCGACAACCCAACTGTGAAGGAGGAGTACTGCATCGACCTCTTGGATGAAGGAAAGAATATCTGGTTGCGTCCTTCGCACGACGGTTTGCGTATCGACGTGTCTGATGAAGGAGTGAAGGATAATAGTTACGAATGATGTAGACAGATATATTGTCTTTTAATCTAATCTTTTGATCTAATCTTATCTTTAAGCCGTGGGGACCGATTCGCCTAAAATGATTGCTTACAGCTCATCTCATATACACCTTCTCTCACACACCCCGGGATCGTTGTTTTCAATGAAGTTCTTTTCTCAGTCCTTTTTGTACGAGTGCGTCATGGAATCCTCTTATCCTTATTCCACGTCTGATGTTCTTCAGCGATCCCTGGCCTATTGTGTCTCTCGCCTTCTTCTTGCGATATCCCAACCCTTATGCTTCACACGTCCTCTCGTGTGATGTTATCTCTCGTGGTTTCACTCCCTCAGGTTCCCTTCTGACAACTCGTCTAATTCTCAAGACCGCAACGTTACCCAGATGGGCGCCAAGGGGGATCGTTTCTCGTTCAGAAAGTTGGATCCTTGAGGAGAGCGAAGTGGATCCACATGGGAAGTTGGTCCGCTGCCTCACACGGAATCTTGACCACGTCAAGGCTATGCAGATACATGAGACTCAGACCTTCAGCCAAGTGGGAGAGGGGTGAGTAGATTTGTTTCCATTCCCCCCACTTATGTTAATCTCGACGCCTCCTTTTCCAAGGAAAACCTTGCAGACTACGGAAGCTCGCATTGTCTCAGGGTTCGGCTGGGGCCTCACGAGGCAAATTGAAAACTATGGTCTCGCTCGCTTCAGGAAGAACGTCCAGCGTGTGCGTCTTTCCGCCAAGAAAATCCTTCTCCTCCTGACAATACCCCTTTTAGTCGCGTGAAGGTGTCGCTCTCATTCTCGACACCATCCGTCAGTCCCGCCGGCAGCCCATGACAGTAGGTTCTTCGTACCTCAACCTGACCAGCTCCGGTCGCTTCGCGACAGCGCGTCGCTCCTCGAGCCATTCTGGATCTGAGCCTCATCAATTCTCCGAAACGGACGATTCCTCCTCGGATGGTGGGGTCTAAAGTTACTGTGCTCACAACAGTCGGGTTGCATATCGTAAAATTATTATTGGCTCATGGTGGTTTGCTTGCTTCACACCCAAGGCGTATATTCTGTCACTTTCAGCATTATTAGTTGTCTTGCTACGTTGTATCACATAATTGCACGTATTGAGTAGGAGCGCACGCATTCCCGTAGTTCCGCTCACCCAACTGTGACATTGCCGCCATTCAACTGAACTGAGACGCCAGCCATAGCGGCTGTCATGTACTTCCCCACTTCCGTTGCCCGTCAATTCTGCACAGTCCCTTTATTGCCTAATGCTACCCCGGAATCAGTGCTTGGAATCACTCCAAGCCCCCACAAATCGTTATTCTGCACGTTAACAAGGGGTGGTATCGCAATCTGGCGCGTCAGGGTGAGTGCAACTTTCTTCCTGTTGAACTTGACGAGCTCACCCATTTCCGTCACCCATTATTTAGCCATTGGCCATCCTCGCGTATCTTTCAAGGACATCTACGAGCGTCAAAGAACACGGCGAAAACCAATCTGCCCACTGGTCGGCCGACGGAACACGAATTGTCATTCGGGTGCGTGGTGTCGCATACTTCGTCTTACGGGCCGTAGTTGAAGAGCCCGCTGCAGACTACAAAATCTTATCTGGTCCTTGCCTCCTTACACCAAAAGTTGGATGAAACATCTTACGGTACTCCCTCATCGGGGTCTAGTACTTTGCGCACATTTCTTCCTGGTCCGGGTGAAGCTCTACCATTACAGGCGCTTGCAATACGTTTCGAAGGTGTTATCCAAGTCGAAGGGAACCTCCTTAGGTATTGGGTTTCTGATTTGATCCCCCCGTGAACCCGCTCACAACCAACTAGTGTGTCGCCACGAACGCATTACATATTTTTCTCTACGAGGAACCCGTCATCTGTACAGCGCATACCCTGGCCCGTGACCCTTAGGTCTGAATCTTACGATGGTGATGAAGGCAAGGATGACGACTACGAGAGCTGGACGTTTGGCGAGCACGACTTCCATTGGCTTATCGATACGAACGGTCAGTAGTGTGCTGGTGGCAAACAAATCTCCTTCATATCTGATTTGAAATTTAGTCGCAGTTTCGAACATCTCATGGTTTCGTGGCACGGACGTTGAATCCTGGATCACGTCAGACGGTCGCGCATATCTCGTACAATTGGTAGAGTGTGATGAGTCGGACGATGCGCCCCCCCACTTTGAAGGAATTCAGACAGACGAAGGCGTACGTTCCTTCCGTGGGTACTATATCTTGTGATGAAGCTGATGCATAGTTTTCTATCAGACCCTGGCAGGCGGAAGCTGGCATTCAAGAACGTCCAACGATAGTACCACTCCTCGACCCAACTTACGGTGGCAGGGCACATGCATTCATGATGTGCAAGTGCCCAAATGGGTGCAGAAGCGGAAACAAGTTCATCCCGATGAAGAAACGAGCACAGATGATTACGAGCAACCTCGAAGAGCTGTGAAAGTTGTAGTCAACACGAAATTTTCTCTTATCGCGGTTGGTACCCATTGGTATAACAGTATTTTTTTTGGACATCATACTTTTGGGTACTTACGTGATGGTTCGCATTCACCTAGTGGTAATGTCGAGTACTCGAGCTTTCCTTCGCAACTTGGTGCAACGCCAAAGCCCCAAGTATTGGAAACATCGCAGTCTTTCTACAGCAAAGATCGTGGACCGGTATGTGCCATGGAATGGAGCTCCGATGGATACGTCCTTGCGGTTGGTTGGGAGAAGGGCTGGGCCGTCTGGAGTGTGGCCGGCCGGTGCCTGGCATGGAGCTTTGGTTTGGAGAATCAGACTGACGAAAACAAGTACGAGAACGACCCATCTCGAGCTTTAGCAATGGTATTGAATTTAGATTTCCAGATTCAAAGATATTTTTATGAACGGCATTCGGGACCTTGTGGGCCACCCATCTTAGTGTTGAATCTCTAGTTTCTCAACTTCTCAACAGTTCTGGGCCCCTGGCAATTTCGAGCTCTTCGTCCTTTCCCATACCGAGGAACGTGGCGAGTGGTGAAAATACGTAGCTCCGGCTCACGCTGAAGCTGATGTTTTGCACTAGTATCTGACGGGCAGTTGTTCGCAATCCCCTTTGCAAAGAGTGCTGCTACGGGGCAACACATTCCTGCAAGTTTTCCGCCTCTCCTTGCATCGTTCTGTGGTAATTGAACGAAGGTTTTTTTAGGACAATGCAGAGTACGCCTTTCTGCAGATGGACGATCGCGTCCTGATTTACAGGGGCGCTGATCAGCCAGACATGAGCGTCATTAACCCGGAGTCTGATGTTTGGCAACATATAAAGGCTAGTCTGCAACCATGGATAGCGATCTCACTCAACTTCATTTCTAGATTCCGCAAAAATATCTGGCAACGAACTGGCCTATACGCTACTCTGCGATTAGTGCTGACGGAAGGCTAATTGCAATTGCTGGTCGACGGGGAATTACACATTATAGTTCAACATCTGGACGATGGAAGTTATTTGCGGACGAGGTGCAGGAGCAAGCATTTACCGTCAGAGGTGGCCTCCTGTGGTTCCACCATGTCTTGGTTGCTGCGGTGGAAGTTGGCCGTGCATGGCAAGTAAGTGTTGAAAGTAGCAATCCGCTGAAACCTTCATCACACTCTCTGCAGTTACGATTGTACTCTCGAGATCTGGAGCTCAGTGCCCAAAATGTCTTGTATCGCGAGCCGTTGACCTCGCCAGTGGTTATACTCTCCCTTGTGGACAATTCTCTGTTGGTTTATACGACGGACAATACTCTGTTGCACTACTTGATCGTACCAACTGCGGACACAATCAAGTTGCATCCAGCCGGAAGTATCTCCTTCGACGGGGTCATTGTCAACCCCACTGCTGTCCGGGTCCTGAGCTGGATGATTCCTCCCGGCCAAAAACGTCAGCTCTCGCAGATTATTGGTGTTTATATTCTGACGACCCCTTCACCTGACATTGCAGAACTCGGTGATCCCGCGGATGACCTCGCCGTGGCCACTGTCCTGATGATGGTGCGGGGAGAGTTGGTATTACTCAAGCCCAGAAAGGTCTATATTTTGAAGTCTAGACCGGCTCTTACGCTGATCAGTATCGACAGTCTGGTGACCAAGAAGTTCGTTATGACATGCAGATCCTGGCCGATCGGATAGAATTTTGCTGGATACATTTACGAGGCATTGGGAGCTTGGAAAATTCCTTGTGGGGTTATGATGGGCGTGGCATGAGAGTTTGGCTCAACGCGCTGACGATTGAAGCTCCGTCAGAGTCAACCCCTGCATCGCGGACTGGTCATGTCAGGGAAAGTGTGAATGTCCCGCTGGATTTCTACCCGCTGTGTGAGTTTAAGTCAAATGTACTCATCGTTGGCTGAGAAAACTTGACTCGACCCAGCCGTCTTGATGGACAAGGGTATAATCATCGGAGCGGAACACGAGAGTGGTGTGGGGGCCACTTTACCTTTCGTGACCTTCCGTCATGCAACGAGTGTAAGTCAACGACCTGTCCTGTCCCGTAGCTCACCTTTAACCGGGGCTATAGTCGCATCTATTTTTGCATCATATTCTACGCTTTCACCTGGAAGCCGGCCAAGTGGAAGAGGCGGTTTCCTTTGCGTCGCACTACCAACACCTCGTTTTCTTCGCACACGCTCTCGAGATTCTCCTTCACACAGTTGTTGAATCAGAAGCAACTGGTGGGGATGTCGCGACGAATGTCGAGGAGAGTATCCTTCCATCTGTCATCGAGTTTCTGGATTATTTCGACGTCGCCCTTGATGTCGTGGTAGGATGTGCACGCAAGACAGAAATGACGCGCTGGCGCCGTCTGTTCGATATTGTTGGGGACCCAAAGACATTGTTTGAAGTACGTCGCAGCAATCGTGCTTACCCGAGGTTGCCCTTTTGGTGACTTATTGAACCTTCTTTTGGCATAGACTTGCCTGAGCTCGCAGCGGCTACGAACAGCCGGCTCGTACCTCATTGTCCTTCACAGTCTTGAGCAGCTCAACACGGGCAACGATGACGCCTTCCGGCTCCTACGCAGTGCGGTGGTTGCCAAGGATTGGCAACTGTGTCGCGAACTGCTCCGGTTTTTGCACTCCATGGACGACAGTGGTTCGGTTTTGAAAGAGGCACTGGCCCAGCCTTTCATGCTTGAGGCACGGGAGAGCACATAGCAATACCGAGTGTAGTTACTAGACAGTTAGCTATTTTAATGTTAATCATCAAGAAGCGACGCGTCTCCGCGAAAATGTGAGCCGCTGTTGCGACATGACCGTGACGGTGGAAAATCCCCGAGGGCCGATCCAAGCGCCCGTTAGCAGGTGAACCGGTTAGCGTCAACGGTCAACTCTTCCTCTCCCATGGCCGACCGCTTCGACGACGCCACCCAGGTCCGAAACTTCTACCTTTTTGTGTTGTATCTCCCCTTTAATTAATGAAATACTGCAGAAGGAGCTCCAAGCTTTCCTCGAGCGGGAGCAGGCGCAGGCGCGCATCCAGCAATCTATCCACACATTCACGAGCATGTGCTGGGACAAGTGCGTTCTCTTCAATTTTGAGTTTTTCGACATTCTCTCACATCACCAATACCTAATCCAACGCGAACATGCACTCATCTCCTGACGACTCGGACGTCTTTCTTTTATTGTACTTTTCGCGGGTCACTTCGCTGCTGCAGATGTATCACGGGCACGCCGTCGACACGATTGTCTCGGAGCGACGAGAGTTGTTTGGCCAACTGCGTTGAACGATTTTTGGATACGAGTCTCTTTATGGTGAAAAAGATCGAGTCTCAGAGGCATGCTTAGGGATAGGACGCGCGCTCCCCGGTTCTCTCTCCCCCACAACTCATACCTTTACTAGAGATCCCTTTCGTACAATACTACTATACTCCTGGCGGAAATCTGCCGACAAAATTTTTTATAGCCTGGTGTTGTAAGGTTGCCATTTTTGTTAGGAAAAAATGGAAGCCTGAAAATGCTACCATTTGGGTAGTCTCGGCACCAGCAGTTACAGAAACCTGTTGCTCAGGCACTCTTGCTTTGCAACGTCTGGGTTATTTCGTATTTGGGCTCAGGGTATGCCCACCAAAGGGGCACCGAACATTTGCGTTGTCCATGGAACTCGAAGACGAGATGTCATCGCGACATAGGTCACGGTAGAACTCTACGCCCTGCACCTTCGCTTCGTAGACAGCGCAACCTTGCAGTGCCTTCCTACTAGTATCACCAAGATCTCGCAGGATCTTACTGTAGCGCTAAACTTTTTTAAGCGAAATCCCGCAATCTCGATGCTTGTGGCCAATACTGACTTCTGTCGACACAACTACGGAGGTTCCAGAACTGTCTCATGTCGCTTTGTTTTGCATACGCTTTGACCTCATTGTTCTGTATCGCCTCTGCTCAGGTCCGGAATATTTGCGTCCCTTTCACTGATCCGCTGCCGAAGCGAAATGATCCCATTGATAGTGAAGGCACACAAGCGCGCCTTTTGCTTACACTACTTGTGGATTTTCTTGTGGCGAAATTTTGAGGCCCTTCAAAGGCTCTTTCATGTAAACTGCGCCGAGGACACGTGGCAATACAATTACAGCAGGCCAAGGAACCATCTCCATAGCATGCTCAACCCGGATCGGTATATAGCCAAATTTCGGTAGGGCGTCTCGGGCTCGTGAGGCCTTTCAACCCTGTCCTCAGCAAGTGACTGTGGATGCTAATTCGTGAATGAGCCTTGCAAGCGCCGGTGCCACATAAAAGAGCAGGGGAGTCCGCATTTCATTCCACAGAGATCCACCACGAAGTACAGCTCCTTTCATCGTCATAACCATGAATTTTCATCACAACGCAGAACCTCCTTCCTTCACACCAGGGGATATTTCCCCTTCTGACGAGGAAAACACTGCGGTATCGTCCGAATCTGCGAACTACTCTCAACCTTCCGCAGTCCCAGATCCGATTGTGGACAGTCCCATGGACGCACTGTCCTCTGAGACACCAGACTTTACTCAAGTTTCCGTCTCACAGGATGTGTACGCCCCAGATCTTCTGGGCGATCAGGTAAACGGCGGGCAGGCTTTCTCTGATGCCACCGGTGGTACGGTAGCCCCCGACCGTGATGCTTGCCTATGGAACATCTTTCACAGGCTCAATGAGCTGCAAACAGTGAGCATACAATGGATCGTCGACCGAGGGCATCGACTTACCTTTACAGGAAATCTACTCTCAAATTGCGCAAACGCCCAGTAGTAGGTCCAAGTCTTCTTCTATCATGTTCTTTGTGCTCATCTAGCGCAAAGCTGTGACGGAGTCGAGCTCCGTTCCATTGGCGTATGACGGGGCTGTTATATCGCCTACTTACCACACAGCCCCTACTTATAGTGTGAGTGCCAGTGACACACTTTGACGTCTGTGTTCATCTCAGGATGTGGCAGGATCTCATCCCCAGTGGTTCTGTGGCGCCAGAGACGTCGCAACCTGAACTGGCCTGGTTCTCCCAGCCAGGGGCATTCGATGCTGCATCACCTTACTTCGCAGACAATGGCAGCCAGGCAGCGCAAACCACACTGGATTACGGTGCGGATTTTTTTGATTGTACTGGCCTAGAGGGGACCACATTGTGAGTGTCTTGCTCATGGGAGCGACACGTTTACCTTTGCTGACACCGGAAGTGGCAGATATCTGCCACCTGGACAATTTCATGGAGAAACATTTGACGATGCCGTGGCACTGGCGGGGACGGTCCTCGGCAAACGTTCTCGCGGCGCTGAGGACAATGGAGATATAGACACAAATGACAGCGATCAGCCACACCCTAGCAAGAAGGGGAAGGAGGAAATGGCCGTGGAGGACCCCATTGAACTCGAACCTGCCCCCAATAGCAACTAGCTGCTGTCATCATCACCACGATTCTCTGCACGCCACCCTCTACCACCCCTACTTGTAGTTATCTTTACTTCCACTTAATGACACACAATGCCACCTAGACAATATACACTCCTTCCACACATTACCGTGACAGCATGAGACCAAAGTGCCTACACACTATCTGAATCTTAAATTACAATAACAGGTGAAGTGCGTGCGATTAGACAAAGGAGAGCGCAAGCAACCACAAGAGTAGCATGTGGTATGTGTGGGGAATCAGGCCTTAATCAGGGCCCAACACGTCGATACTCAAATAACGATAGCTTGGAAGAGGAAGCTGGCGTGACACCGCTGGAACGATAGCAAATCGATGCCACTACCTAACACATCAAGCAGACGCACTGGAAAAATAACAGCAAGACCGCACAAACTGTACCAGGTGGTGGTGGCTCAAGGCCATCAAACAGAGGCTCATAGAACATATCCTGGTTGTAAATCTTCTGCGGCCTTACATTTTTTATTCTCTGTAACTAGTTGTGGTTAACCCTACCTAATAGACTCTGAGAATAAAAAAGCGCTATCCAAAAAAGATGATGTGGTCCTGGAGTGTCAGGAGGTCAGGAAGTCCTCAAGTATTAGGGTTTGCCACAAGCCCATGACCGGGGGACGACCCCGACAGAAAAAGATCGTAAAATCCAAAAACGGCGAAAGGCGGAGTGGCGAGGCTCATGGCCACAAAGACTTAACACGCAGACCGACAACAGCAGATGTTCAGCACGATGAGGCGACCAATAGGAGGGGTGAGGAAAAGGAATGGTCAGGTCCTTCAGCGGCTTGTTGGTAGTCGACTTTGATAATCAGGCGCATAAATAACTGCGAGTGTTTATGTGTGCACACTCTTGCGACACAGAGAGAGTAATTAAAGAAAAGTCCATCCGAGCCGGCGCCGAACATGGCAATTCCAGCAAAAATTACTTTTTATACAGCAAAAGTAATATTCGTCGGAATTGTCATGAAGGCAATGATGCAGAAAGGACCCATTTGGCTGAAGAATACGACGGTCCGACGTGCTGAAGTTGTCGACTCTGCCCCCGGCGTCGACTTCGAGAGGCACAGAGGAGGCGCACCCGCAAAGATATCCTTCTGCGATCGCCGTGACAAAACCACCTAAATAATGCAACAACGACACAGAGGACGTCACCGCTCTCGAGCGCAGGGAGATCAATTGGGTCGTCAAGGAGTTCGACGAGAATCTCAACTTACGTGCTGCTTGAGGGCCAAGGGCCAAGGAGTGGCCACGTGCCTAATCACGATGCTTCTCATATATACTGTATTGATTGCAGAATTCATGTCCCATTTACGCGCCACGACCCCTGTCAAACTGTTACCAAGCACCCTGCACCCGAGCCGGGGGAGTCGCGTGTAGGCAAAAAAAAAAGGGTGAACAGACAGGATTACAACGCGGTTCTGAACAAGGCACATCTCATCCGATAAGCACCAATTTATTTTTTCTAAATCTTATCAATGGCACCTTCCGGAAATCCATAGTACCATAGTACAGAAACAACAGCATTCAGCTGACTAGTGGGTACGTGGAAAAGACATCCCAATGATGGGGATAGGAGAATGGTAAGTGCGGAGGCTTCCATGACTTGTGATTGATCATGGCGTCAAGCGTCGGATCTGCGCCCAGGCAAATCCTATAATAGGTGGAACGAAGAAGAAGAACGCATCGAGAATTTCTCGTTGGTGTCTCAACTGAAGTGGTACACTGGTCTCGGGGTATTTCTCGAGAGACGGTGAGAATGAGCCAGTGTCGTGGAAACGCTGCATAAGTTGGTCTTTCTCGGCCCACCTATGCCGTAACCAGACATCGAACATTTGCTGTTCGTCCTCAGGCACGTCAGCTCCAGCCGTTTGCCCATGAGGAAAGCCATTTTGTTGGGCACCATAATTGCTGCGGGCCGAAGATATGTTGCCGATGGGTACTTCCTTAGCTACATCAAATCGGCGGATGTGCATATGAATGGCGGGGGGAGGTATGCCATCCATGAAGATGGATCGCAGATTATAATATGATTCACCGTATCGCAAGGGCGGTACTCCTGGAAGCGCAAATTCAATCCGCTGGTGACTGAGATGGAATGCGGACGTACCAGGGTACGCCAGAGTAATATCAAGCAATTGCAGATTTGGGACACATGGTGATAGGGCACGCAGACTGTGATGTAACCCGGTTGACCGTGGGAGCAGTGTATAAGTCATGTCAGACTATGAAATGATGGTGGGTAGAGAACGGCAGCAGGATATGGAGAGCTTACAATGCCAAGTTTGTCGGCATACTTTTTACTAATAGGGCGTGTATTTGGACTGACAACGGTACCTTCTGGGTAGAGGATGAAAGTGAGGGGAGTATCATGCTCCTGAGCATTCTGGCCCACGAGAGCGAGCTGTTTTACGAGATGGAGACGATCGGATGCCCAAGAGCGGGCCAAGAAGATGAAGTTGAAGAACTGCATGGCCTAAGGCAAAATAGATAAAGAGGGGAACATGACGTGCAATTGATGCACGTACCCATCCAAAAATAGGGACCCATTTCAGGCTTTTCTTGAGGACAATGCACACGTCTCGATGAGTATCCATAAAATATGACAGACACCACGCATATATCCAATCTGCATATATCTGAACGAGGTCAGACGGGTATCACTCGAGGGGAGATTGTGTAAGAACTGACTTGGTGGTTCGATATAAGAACAGACTTGCTAGGGAGATTGAGACCAAGGACGCGGCCATCCGTGCCTCGTATAGCGATATTGTCAATCTCGTCTTGTGAAAAGGCGCCGGGACCATCGTGTTCGAATGTGATGAGGAGAGTTGAAGGCGCGAACCATTGTGAGACGATGACTAGAGATGGGTACAAGTTTGGATAGGAAACGGGCGAAAGACGTGGCCAAGGAGCTCACTGAGTAGAGTACCAAAAGCGCCCTTGCCAAGACGAATACCGGTATCGTGGAGAGAGATTGCCCATTCAAATGGAAATAAGCGAAGGGGTAAGAGAATAACAAACTGAGAAGCATTTATCATGAAGCAACCAAAGTTAATTACGAGAATGAAAAGTATTCCACGAAAAGTCTGATTCCATGATACGGGAGGTCGACTGGATATGTCGATAGTATGAATGTTCTCGACGACGACCATGAGTCAGTAGTGAAGTTGTGAAGGGACGGGACTTCGGCTTTGCCGTCGCTTCTTTTCCCCTGTTTAAGTTAGAAGAAGTGTAACGTGGTTACAGAACTGCTGTATTTGCCAGCGTTGGCGGCCATCCCTTGAAAGCCTTAATTTCCTGACTGGGTACTTCACATTCCCTTCCAATCAACCCATAACCTTTTCTCGTTCGTTCCGCGCACAATTACGGGCAAACTCTCTTTTTTTATTTCTTCCTTTTTTTTTTATCTCTTCTCTTCCAACCTCATCATCATCTACTGCTACAGCTACCACAGCACATTCCTAACCTTCTTTCCCTAACTATGGACACTTCCTCCTTTGTATCTAAAGGCAAGGAGAAAGTATCTTCCCCGGATGTCCTTTTCCCCGTTCGTCGCGCGCCTTCCTACTTTGACCGCTATCCCCGTCAGTTATCTCATCCCACACCTCAATCGGCTCCTCATCAGAGACACTATCCCTATGGACGCATCACTCGCACCTATGGTGCTTCCACTAGCACACTTCATACAGATCTGTCCTCAAACTCTAATTTTGCCAACGTAACAATGACTGAGTTCACTGGCCGTTCCGATCCTCATATATCTTCTTCTCGGTACACCCACAACGACGATGTCGCTTTCAAGCCTCCTTCACCCCGCCGCCGTTCCCGTCGTGGTCCCCATAGATCCTCTGCCGAACATTTTTCCGACCTTACCTTCCTCCGAATATCCGACTCCTCTTCTCTCACCCAGGTCGAGACCCCACCTCAGACACCAATAGACCTTTTGGCCCCCAGGGCCCTCTTCGACCCTTTTTCGGTCGTTGTCTCCGCTCCCATCTCCGGAGTAGAGACCATGGATGCCCTGGTCGATGGCATGAACAGTTTAGGAAAAGATGACTTGTTCATGGGCTCTGGTGGCATCGCGGCCGCCCGTTCAAAGCGCACCGCGCTCAAAGATAGATTTCATCCACTTCATCAGCCTCCACTTCCTACCCCACCACCCGGCGTCACTCTCGGCGGTGGTTTATCTCGCAAAGCGTCGTCCAACTCACATGCCTCTCATCATGATGACGGCACCGATGCCGATAACGATGCCGACAATGACGCAGATGAGGATGACGAGTCGCCCCCCCACATACCTAAATCTCTTTCTGCTCGCCATTCTTCTCGATCCAGAGTTGCAAGGCCGACGCCTCCTCCAGTAGCTATTGCTACCTCTCTTTCTCACTCCGCGAACAGCAGCCCTCCACCGTCACCACGGCTCTCGCGTACCGATTCAAAGGCTGTCGCTCCTTCCATTTCAGATATCATTCGTACCTATGCTCCTCCACAACAGCAAGCGCGATCTCGTCCATCTACAGCGCGGGACTCCCTGAAATTGAGTAGCCATGGTCATGAAACTGTATACGAAGAACAGGAATCGGACCCCGAACCAGTGTCCGCAGCGGAGGAAGCTGAGCTTGTTTCACGTACATCAGTGGATAGCATCGCTGAAGAAGTGAGAAAGACACTGCGCAACCAGACAACTTCTCCAGTTGTTCAAGCACCCGCCCAGTGTTCGCAATCGTCACGTTCCCGACATTCCTTTATGTCCGAACGTTCCTCTACTCCGGGTTCTCCCTGGGTGGATGGTCGCCGTACAGCGTCTTCTTACAACGTTGTAGACCCTGCTGACGAAGTTCCACCGGTGGACTTTGCCCCTCGGCCAACGCAGTCTCAGGCCATTGCAGAATATCTTCGCTCTGTCAGATTGACAACCCTGCTCAATCTCACTCGTCCTCCACATGCATCAGTAGAGAATCCTCTGGTTGTAAGCTTGTCGGACCTGGGGAGTTCAACAGGCCACCCTCTTGTCGTGTTCTTAGGTCTGGGTGGCGTACGATATGTTTCAGGCCTCTATGATGAGATGGCAGAATGTCTTGGCATCCGTCTCATCACGATCGATAGGTGCGTTTATTAAAACTAGCTTCATGGTTATTATTCTATTTTAACCGAGAATTGTAGGTGGGGAATTGGTCGGACCGAAGTTCCCAAGTCCAAATCAACCCGGGGTATCCCCGAATGGGCTTCGGCCGTTGAGGAGATTCTCGACCTTCTGCATATCGATCAATGTAGCGTAATGGCTCATTCAGCCGGCGCCCCTTACGCGTTGTCATTTGCAAATAAAGTCCCCGAGCGCGTTCGCGGTGAAATCTTACTTCTCGCACCGTGGGTCGGTGGCGTGGAGGGAGGTTTGTCGTCTGTTCTACTTACGTAATACACTGTCTTACCTTTTAACCAGCCGGTTACAAATGGCTCAAGTATGTGCCTACTGGTATACTCAAGACCGCCCAGGCTGCGGAGTGGAAGATCCAAGCATGGATGCTGGGCAAACCTCCAACGATTGCATACCGCGGAATCGGTTACGACGTCAAATCTGCTACATCGACGTCAACACCTGCTAACACCACATCTGCGCGTCGATCCCCAGACAAGAGTTCTAGCCCGATACCACCTCCAAGTGTTGCGCGGCGTCCCAGTTTTGATTCGAGTGTCTTCAGCGATTACGACGACCTGCGAGACTTTGAGGGTCGCTTCGATAGTCGAAGTACTCTGGGAGCTAGGAGCTCAGGCTCCCACCGAAGTCACACGATGAGCACGATGAGCGAGAGTAAGCCCCGGTCATCGTTCTCGCGCAAGCCATCAAGAGGCTTCTTAACCAGATTCAAAGGCCCCTCGAATCACCTACAACTTCAGCCTACTCCAGAGAAACCCAACCCGTTTCCTGCAGGGCGGAGGTTGAAGGCGTTGCGTTCAATGGGTTCACTCCGGCGATCATCCGGAACACGATCAAACAGAGCGATAGCAGTCCCCCCACAGGTTCCCCAACCTCTCTCTATCGACGTCGGGCTTGGCTTTGACGCGTTTAATTGGCCAAGCGTCACGAACTTAGATGCTGTTCCTCATGGTCCTCCCACACCACCCCCAGAACGTCTTAATCGCCGAGCAGGCGGTCGTCGGTCATTGTCTCATAGTGTCAATGCACGATCATCCCCCCCCTCCCTCTTGTCTTCTCCGCGAACAAGTGTTCCTCCATCTCCCACAACCACGACTGAAGAAAGAACAAGCATCACTGCGACGAGTGCCTATCAGGCTGCGCTAGGCAACGCGCTGATCGCTGCGGCTCACGCCGAATCCTCGCGTGGGACACACAGTGATCTGTTGCAAATTTTGAATCATGATCAACAGCCGTGGGGATTTTCATATGCGGCGTACCCACATATTGTACGTGTGTGGTACGGCGATCGCGACGAGAAGATTGCGGAGAATGCCGTGCGCTGGATGGAACGAACTATGGGACAGGGGCGCTGTCGTGTGGAGGTTGTGCGTGGCGCGGACCATGGGTTGATGTACCGCAGCAACGTCGTCGTGGAAGTGTTGGAGCGGGTGCGAGATATCTGGGAGGGTAACTTCTAAAACTGTTTGGATGTAATGTCTGTGGATGCATGGACGAATTATGATTATTTTTTTTATTAGTCCCACTTGACCCCTCGTTTATTCTCTACTCTGTTAGTAATTCCTCAGCACGTCAAGCCCTTATCTATGTATACTTACTTTTTCGGATACCATTTGTTGAGAGTTTTTTTGTTTTCCCTCTCACACTGTATCGCCATTTAGCGCAGTCTACTACCACCTTTTTTTACCTTCTACATCGCAGCTTGAGCGCCAGTAATAATAACACTACACTCTTGAGAATCTGGAGTTCTTTACTATTTGACTACATCGTGGTGATGATATTGCCCTCGCGAGATCATAATAATTTCAAACGTCTGTCCACATGGGTGGAAAGGACGGCCCCCGAAATAACCGCTGCTCCATTCATTCCATTCTATTGTACCATGCGGTACCATCTTTCCCATTTCCCAAAGCCATAGCTAGCCACATGTCATGTAGCGTCATTGACCCTAATGCAGAATTGCATATACCCACAATCACAGGCCTCATTTGTGGGCGGCAATAACAACGTATGTCAGTTCGTTATTCAGCACAAGTTCCTTTTTAGCACCATCTACGAGGGAGTAAATGGTCAACCCAGGATATTCTAACGACCAAAACTCTGAAATGCACCACATGTGAAAGGGCCATAGAAGGACATGAAATAAGTTAGCACAGTTTACGAAAACGGAGTAAGATGGAGCACTGCGGACCGTCTCAGACGCCTATCCACGGGTACCGACCGGGTGAGTGTTTGGGGGTGGACATGATGACATCTATAGAAATGGATACGGGAAGATGATCAACGACGTGACCATGGACATGACGCGTTCGTCAAATCGCACGTACGGGGAGAAATGAGCTTGTCATCTCGCTCCACGCTCCTCGACCGGCGCGGCCAGCGACGACCATGTCGAATCGCGACGAGATTGTGACCTATCCGTTTCAACTCTGTCCTGCTCAGGCGTGTGTGGGGGTAGCACTGGCGAGTCCGCACGAGGCAGCTCAGCATCGGTGAAGATGGATGTGCGCGTGCCAGAGTACACAGATTCGACGCTTGACGTATGATCGCTGAACAATTCTTGTGTCACCGTTACTGCAGGTGCAATGGACCTTTGCGGGATGGCGAGGTTACCCCCGTACACGATCGAGAAAACAGGTCCGCGTGGATGCAACTGCCGTCCTCCATTCCTCAACACTTGAAACGACATGCAGCTGGCGCACGTCGCCCAGAGCAAGATACCGCCTGCAACAAGGGAGAAAATAACAAGAGCGGATATCATGAGGGCCAGGGTAGACGTGGGGATTCTGTGGGACGAAGAAAAGGATGACTGGTCATTTGATGAGGCCACAGGACTTGACTGTGAAGTGGCCAGGGAAGTCCTGGAAGAGGATGACG
>QFDX01001445.1:0-18560 GCA_003315875.1 Lactifluus piperatus
CGGGAAGTGTCATTGGAACCTGAAACGGCTGGGGAAACTGAAGAGAAGGAATCGATGTTGGGAAAGCTGGAGTGGGCAAGACGGCTGGGCTCAATTGAGGAGAGACAAAAGCGGATTGAAAACCTTCTGTATGAAGTTTTGCGAGGGATGCGAGGGGGTGACATATACGAGGACGAGGGTGACATGTGACAGGTTGTGAGGTGACAATAACGTAACGGCAACGCTTTTGTGTCGATAAGTTTTTTTTTTTAATACAAAAGTGGTATTGGCCCGCGCGCGACGAGTGGCGACGACCGAGTGACCGAGTGACCGAAGACCGACCGACCGACCGAAAGGCCGAACGACCGGGAATACGCTCACCTCGCCTCGACTCGACAACAGAAGGCAAGACGTTTTGACGAAGAGAGTTGATTATAACTATATCCACGACTTCCTCAATTTCGCCCTGGCTCACTCGTAGCGCCTCTCCTTCATCGTAATGGGCTACTCCCAGGATCAGCCCGCCATCCCCTCCCAGGGTCGCTCCATCTCTACCAATGGCATAGCCATCCCTCTCTCCCCTAAGTTCCGCGACTCCCCCATCCAGTCTCCTCACAGACTTTCTCCTGCTCCTGATTCACCCTCCTCTCTTCCTTCTCAACCCTCCGTCCTGAGCGGCCCAGAGCGCCCTTCCTTACCACCCCGCGCATCCACTCTCAGTTCAGCTAGCGAGCTCGATCATACTAAGCCCTATTCTGATGCATCATTGTCAAAATACTCTCGCAGCGAGGACCTCAATCACTCCTCTACGTTCTCCGCGCCATCTCCGGCCTTCCTTTCTGCTAGTCGCTCGAGCACCCCGGGCAGCAGCTCCCGCGACCGTACGCAACCGTCTTCGTTTGACCATTCGGGTACATCAGCCAGGCGATTAAGCGGAGCATCTGCATCCTCTATTTCATCCACCTCGAGTCCTACAGAGAACCGCCCAACTCCTTCTCTTACCTCCACCAGTAGTGCTACCTTGGTCTCGTGAGTAGCAATTTTCACCCTCGACCGACCGACTTGCCCCCGCCTTCTCTCTTTATGTTGTTCTGTCTAACAGAGTCGACTATCCCTTCCCTAGATCATGCTGGGCTTGCGGACTCCCCATGCAGGGCGCGTTCGTTCGGGCCCTCGGTACGGTCTATCACCTTCAGTGTTTCAAGTGTATCGTAAGCACCACCACGTTCCCGGTTTGAGTACTCCGTCACCTCTTTTCAGGACTGTGGGGACGTTGTAGCCTCCAAATTTTTCCCCATCGATGGCCCTGACGGCAAGCAGCAGCCCTTATGCGAAAGGGATTATTTCCGACGACTCAACCTTATTTGTGCCAAGTGTGGCATGGCTTTAAGAGGGAGCTATATCACGGCGTGTAGTACGTTGCATGCTTACTTGGTGATTCCCCAGACCTACCTTACCTCTCTGCAGACAGGAAGTTCCACGTCGAGCACTTCACATGCTCCATATGTCCAGCCCTTTTCGGGCCACAAGACTCATATTATGAGCACGACAATGACGTATATTGCCATTACCATTACTCAACACGCTTTGCCACCAAGTGTGCAGGTTGCAATACTGCCATTCTTAAGCAATTTGTGGAGATTAATAGGAACATGCGCGACGAATGTTGGCACCCAGAATGCTACATGATCAACAAGGTCAGTAGTAACATTGGCGGCAACGCTCTTTCTGTTGCTGACTATCGATTCCAATATGAAGTTCTGGAACGTCAAAGTCGTGTCCCGACGGCCGACAAGCCTCACAGAGGTTCCTCCTGATGCGACAGAATCCCCCCCATACGCGGAGGAAGAGCGGCGAGAGTCACATGCGTCATTAAAGGAAAAGCAAATTAGGATGGAACAACAGGTTTATCGCATCTGGACGTAAGTTCTAAGCAGTTTTGCTGATCGTTTCCCTTTTCGAAGAGAATTCTAACATGCATGCCAGAGTACTTTCGGCTTTTGAGGAGTCAAGTGCAGCGTGTATATCGGATATGCTACGACACGTGAGCAGCGGACAATATTTGGAAGCTATACGAATGGCGGAAAAGTTCATCCTGCACGTGGAAGTCCTTTTCGCAACAATCGATGACCTCGAATGGCATTTTGTTCAGCTGAGCATGAAAGGTGCGTTGCTGGGTGTTGGGTGGTGTTGGATGTTGCCAACGCTCTGACGACGTGTTCCTCACGGTCCTTTGTAGGGATGTCACATGTCAGGGAAGCGCGCATGCTCTGTCGCAAGACGGTCGATTTGTTCACTTTGCTGTCTCACACTCAAGAGACAGGCGCACGCCGGATGGGCATGACCCAAGAACTCTTGGCACTAGTCACGGGACTTGCTCACTACCTCAAGATTCTCATTCGCATAGCGCTCACTGGCGCGCTCAAGCTTGAACGCGAGCATGGCGTGCGGGAGGCAATGCAGTCCTTCCTCGACAAACTCCACTTACTTGCAGTTCAAGCCGGAAACCCATCTGTGCGCCGGATGATTAAAGGGGCCAAGGGCGAGACCATTCAGCAATCTGCCCCAGGCAATGCTGGCACAAATGGGGTCATGTATGGCTTCCGTAGCCTCGCCCCAGAGAATGCCGGGGAATCACCATTTTTAGGCGCACCGCGTGACCCTGGGCTCAGCAATGTGCCCGTCGTAAATCCCCCGAGCGATTTATGCGTCAAGTGCAACCTCACTGTCGAGGAGGATTGCGTGCGTCTTGGCACGTACCAACGGTGGCATCCACAATGTGTCCAATGCAAATCATGCGGAAAGGTTGCGGCTCCCCCACCGTCTCCAGAAGACAAAGCCAAGGACAAGGAGAAAACCGAGGATGGAGGCCCGGCACTAAGGATCACAAGCACGCGTCGGCCTCCAGCTAATGTAGACTTCTTCGCCTACGAAGTGGATAGCGTTGTGGACACGCAGTCATTTGGTGCAGTGCCAATGACTGTCTACTGCATGGACCACGCGCGTCAGGGTTGCCGTGGAGGTTTCCAGGCCGTGTCACGCCTCGAGCAGTATGCGTTTTTGCTGAACGTCGCACTGAGGAGACTGTACCTACTTCTCAAGAAACGTAAGGTCATCCCGCTGACGCCTCGTATGTGTTCCCTTCTCTCCATGGTGCTTGATATTAACATTCTCTGCCCCACATCCGAAGCTGCGGCCGCTCCACCCCTTGGCGAGGAGCATGATCCATACCGGAATTCCCAAGACATAATGCGTATGAAGAGCGTCCATCTAGATAGGAAGCTTTCTGCGACGACACAACTAGCAAAGCGCTCTACCATCATCGAAAGTCCCAGTGGCAAGGTGGCACATCCAAGTGACGTGGTTACGTCATCGGGACAGGGCAGTGGGCGAGGACAGTCGCAGCTCCAAACGCATCAGATTGATATTGGCTTCGCACCTCAAAGCCAACGTCCCACCCCTCAGCAGAATGTTCCTGGTGTCAGTGCAAGCTCTGGACGTACACAGAGGCCTACTCAAGCACCAGGACAACATCAACAATCGCCACAGTCACAGCAACAAACACCACCAACACGGCCCCCCCGGCCTACCCTAAACCCACCTCTTCTTGTTCCGTCCCCCGCCGACCCGCGACCCAACTACTTGCGTAGAACCACGGAAGTCAAGATTGTCGATGAACCTGGGCCAACCTCACCTTCTGGCGCAGTACCGTTCGAAGGTGGTCCAATGGACAGTTCACCCCCGGTTGTGCCGACTCTTGAAGGGCTCACGCTCGCGGATATTCCGCAACTCGCAGAGGCTGCACAAGCAATGGAACAGCGCCGCTCGCTTCCGCGCCAGAGCTTAGTGCCCTACGTTGCAGAATTATCACCGCTTGAACTCGCCGTCGTGCGCCATGCGGCAGTAGTAATATTGCACCGCTCACCGTTGCGTGATCAAATGGATTTAGACGAGATTTTGGAGATGGTCGAGATGAAAAAGCAGGGATTCTGGGGGAAGCTGTTCAAAGGCAATGATAAGAAGAACATCAAGAAGAAAGGTGGGTCACTGTATTGTTCGACGTTTGTGAGATCGGTCAGGCTGACCGCGAGGTGTGTGGACGGAAGGTCTCTTTGGACTGCCCTTGGAGCTGCTCGTTGAGCGTGAGGGTGCTGACTCAATGCATGGTGCATCGAGGGCCACACTTCGAGTCCCGAGCTTCATTGACGACGTGATCTCAGCAATGCGGCAGATGGGTACGTGTTTATATTTCCCATCTATACCGACCCCCTCCCGCTCACGGATTGTCTATACTGTAGATATGTCAGTTGAGGGTATTTTTAGGAAGTCAGGCAATATCCGACGGCGGAAGGAGCTGATCGTCGAGCTCGACCGTGACTCATCTTCTGTGGACTGGTCCACCGAACATCCAGTGCAGATTGCCGCTTTGTTGAAGCAGTTTTTCCGTGATCTTCCTGATCCCCTTTTGACGTTCAAATTACATCGCTTATTTATCGCATCAGCCGGTACGTATGAGGAACCTGCTTGTCCCGTTTCCTTATCAGTGAACACCCATTTCTGACTCTAGGTCTGCAAAATGATGAAGACCGTAAGCGGGTGCTGCATATGCTAACGCTCATATTGCCCAAGAGTCACAGGGACACACTGGAAGTCCTCCTCGTGTTTCTCAAATGGGTCGCATCATTCGCGCACAGCCTCGACGATACTGGCAGCAAGATGGACCTTTCTAACCTCGCGACCGTCATAGGTCCGAGCATCCTCTTTTCGCCTGGCAGGGACTCTGCGTTTGATTCGAGCCTTGGCGTCATCAAAGTAGTTACAGAGCTGCTGGAGAACCAAGACGAATTTTTCACTGTCCCGGACGACTTCCTATCTCTCATACACGACCAAGACTATTTTGCTCATAGTATGGAGCTCCCCAGTAAGGATTTCATGAAGAAGTGCGAGACGTACATGCGTCAGAAGTCCAGTGGCCGCGCCACTGGACCTTTAATGTCTCCCGTCTCTGGCTCTTCACCCTTTGGTTCGAATAATGCCAACCTCGCACACCTGAACAAGCCGGGGGAATTACTAGATTCGCGGTGGGTCGCTTACCTTTTCGACTTCATCGACTACCAGATCACTCATACTCTATTTTTCATAGCAATGCACCATCGTCTTCACGAAGCGATCGTCCGAGCACATTACCAGCTGCCCAATCCGACAACCTCATTCGAAATGGGTTCCAATCACGCCAACAATCCCCACAACCTGGTTTGTCCCTTTCAGCGGCGTCTTATCCACCTCCAGGCCCATCTTCGACATCGTTCTCGCAAACCGGAATGATGATTCAGACACCCCAACCGAGGCCGCCTTTGAATGATCCACCGTCGGACACAGAATGGACCAATACACAACGCCCACCACAATTACAGTCATCTCGGCCAAACTCGGGAACCCTCTTGAGGCCGACTGGGGATATGCCAGCGCCGACGCCTAACTATGCGCCAAATGGACACGGACCACCGACACCGCTACAGTTGCGCCAACGCACGTAGTTACCCGCTTACCTGCTAGTGGGCGCAACGCGTTCCGCTGTTGCTAACCTACTTGCGTAGGCGTGGGGGAACTAAGTTAGCCTCTCGCGATCCACTTCACCATTGTCCTCATTTGCGTATATCTTTTTTCCTCCTCCCCCTTCTCTGCGTCACCGTTACTGTAAATCACGTCTTTTTTTCCCCTTCTTGTCCTAACATCTGGCTCCACCTGTTTACAACAACAACCCTTATGGACCAAGAACTTTTTTTTTTCTCTACTTTTCCCTTTTTTTTTCTCTTCCGGCAATTATTAAAGATACCCTCGCCATTTCTCCCATGTATTCCCAACGCCCTCCTCCCGGCTGCCGTGTAGCCGCATGAAATAACAAAGTGATTCCTGTGGCGCGTGGTGGGCGGGAGCTGCGACAATAAGTGAATCTAGTTTTGTAGTGACGTTGGTGACTTCTACACCGTGCCAACCGGCCTTTCCAAACATGTGGTGCCTGAGGTTGTGCCTGACCTGCATCGCGGTACTGTAGCATCTGCTTTGCGCTTCCGGAGCGCACCGAGCTATATTGTTGAGATCTCCGCATATTAACAACCCTGGCGCGAATTCTCGATCAACCTGAACGCTCGAGTCCTGCTGTAGTCAGGTGAAACGACACGGGTGATCGACTCCACTGCCCGAATATCATAATAGAATCTTATGATCAATACGGCGTTCCAGCAGGCTTATCCTTAAGCATAACGCATGATACTTTTTGTGCAGTAAACATAACAGTAAAAGAACAATACATGTGCGTGCAGCTACTTGAGGGGAATGCTGCAGAGAAGGAAGGTGAGCCACAGAAAACTGAAACGAACAGACAAATAAACGCACAAGCGAGATGCTGTACGAGTGCAGATAGTAGATCATCATGAACGGCGTTCATAGTCATGGATTCGACAGGTAACTTACAGTGTGTTGCACCAATCTGTTGCAGGATAGTCAGCAAAGAAAAAGAAAAGCGAGTGGCGAACGACGAACACCAGGACGACCGTGCTTGACAGGCTTGTATGACACGGAGAATTCTCCAAGGTAGTGTCCGACCATCTCTGGCTTTATCTCGACAGAATTAAAAACCTAGGAACGGTCAGCGTCGGTGCTCTATTCTCGCCGCATGGCAAGAGCACACCTTGCCGTTGTAGATGCCGACAACAGAACCAATCATCTCGGGGACGATAATCATGTCACGCAAATGCGTTTTGACGACGGCAGGCTTCTCATTCGGAGGCGCTTCTTTCTTCGCCTTCCGCAGCTTTTTGATGAGACCCATAGGGCGGCGCTTTAGGCCACGTTGGAACCGACGGCGTGCGCGGGCATGCACGATCTAAAAAGGAGCAAGGTCAGTCCTCGCCAGCCGATCAGTTAACTAGCAGCTATGGACACATACCTCGACAAACTACAAAAGTAAGGTAAGTGAGAGAACGGAACAGCTGTAACAGGTTGTTAACACACCTCCTCGTTGCTCAGATCAAGGAGTTTGTCAAGCTCGATGCCACGGTATGAAAATGTGCGGAATGTGCGCTTCTTCTTAAGATCAGCGGCGACTTGAGGGTCGGTAACTGTTGAATCGGCCTGTATGCAGTTGTCAAACTTACTCTACTCTATAAAAGCACCAGGAGTACTCACCATGATTATTTGTGGCTTGTGTTCCAATTCCAAGGCCCGTCCGTAGGTGGAGAGAAATTTGAGTTCAATCGGAGCCTAAGTTGCCAACTTGTGGCGCAAAGCTTAAATTGCTACTATACAGTAAACAAAGCCCCTAAGTCTCGAGAGCATTCCTGCCGCGCGACAAACTCAATACTCGACGGATAGAATCCACAGGTCCTCCCATCGCGGATTAAACGTGAGGGTTTCCATGAACTCGTGCAATTCTTTTCAAACCAGACACTGTTTACAGCGATTTGTGGCTACCCATCTCCCCACGATCTGACAAAACCAAAACCACGCAAAAGTGTGTAGTACTTTGTGTTCACATACGTGCACTGACGCAACATCTGCAGATGCGATATATCGCTGCTTACCTCCTCTTGAAAATTGCGGGAAATGACTCACCATCAGCTCGTGAAATCACGAAGGTCATCCAATCCGTTGGTATTGAAGTGGACGAGGATCGCCTCAATTCCCTCCTTACTGAACTCGATGGCAAGGATATCAATGCCGTGCGGTTCACGTTACCCTTCCCTTTAGCACCAATTTTAACGTACCTTTTCGTAGCTCATCGCCGAGGGTATCGGAAAGCTAGCATCCGTACGTGTTCACGCGCAACCATAAGTTTACTTGCACTACCTTTGTTGATATTATCTCGTATAGGTCCCATCCGGTGGTGCGGCAACGGCTGCGGCATCTTCTGCTGGTGGTGGAGCTGCTGCCGCTGCCGCTGCCGAGACTAAAGAGGAAGAAAAGCAGGAAGAGAAGGTTCGTTTCTTGCTCTTCTCCGTTCACGCTGCCTATCTGATCCGTTTTTCTCCATCTTCACAGGAAGAGTCCGATGACGATATGGGTTTCGGTTTGTTCGATTAGCATACAACTGCATCGATGCATTCTCCTCATCCCTGTACCCATTCCTCCGATATTTACTGGCCTGCATTCGAGTGGCGTGCTTTCGTGAGAAGCTAGACCTCACACTGTTAAGAACCAGTGACTGTACCCGGAATCCTCTCCGGTACTTGGGCCCGTCATTCTAGTCATGCTGCGGAGAGCCATCTAAGTTGACAGCATGTTGTGCTCGGGACGCCCACTTGAGTGGCTCTGACTTCAGAATCTCAGCGCACGTAATCATCAGAGCCAATCTGATTGAGTGACCCCACGCACACAATGACGTTTTTGTGAAGCAGTGGGCGCAGCCGTCACAAGGCACAGACTCGTTTTGTAACCCAGGTCAATTGACTTGTCAATCATTGCGTTCCACAATTGTCAAGCCTCATTCCCTGGGGAGATCCACAGTGCCTATCCTAGTTGAGTCTTGCTGGCGTACCGACAACTTTGTGTTTCATTTGTGTTGCCGGCTCCGAAAGGATAGTCTGACATTGCAACACGACGATATTGGGCGGGATGAGCGTCTGTTTTGACGGATATTATAGACAAGCCACTCTGTACACCGAACAGCCGAGCGATTTCCATCTGTGGTATCCCTCACCCAATGGCGGAGAAGGTTGGGTGACCAATTAATTTGACCAAGAGCGTTAATGAAGGAGACGATGAACTGTTACAGTAAGAGACCGGCTTAGCGGCTGGGCGAGACGCGTCCCGCGCCACTTTTGATCGAAGCGCATCAAAGGCCAAATTGCTTCTCTTCGTCAGTGAGCGACTAAGCCCTATAAGGAGGGAACAACTACTGGCGGCGGTGCATCTCGTACATGGGATTGTCGGCGTGAAACGATGTGAAGAATAGCTTGACTTGTCAAATGCACAACAAAAACAAAACAACAATATTGCACAGAAGTTGATGTGTTACGATAAGGTTTGGAGTCGTGTTTACACTATCTAGCCCCGACGCGTGTTGCGCCTACCGGTGCATCCCAGGGGTGATGTATTGAGGTACCGGTTTCGGCACATAGGAGCGCTTCTCCGAAAAGAGGGGGGACCTTGCGTTGAGGCGGCACTTGTATGATTACTGTGACGTACAGTACAGCATGTGCGTCCTAGTAATGTTTGGAGTCTGACGGAACAGGTATGAGTTCCTGTGTGGGTCAAAGGGCGAGTCGATCAGGGTTCTGTGCAGTGCTGATTTGCAACAGGTATCAATCGCTGACCGGCGGCTAACGACCAGCCGCGGAGCGTGTTGCGGGTGTTGCGGGTGCCGGCGGGTAGACGTCTAGAGGGGAAAGAAGCGCGGAATACGGGCGGTACGGAAGCGGCTGA
The DNA here is from genome assembly GCA_003315875.1 of Lactifluus piperatus. Classification (NCBI taxonomy): domain Eukaryota; kingdom Fungi; phylum Basidiomycota; class Agaricomycetes; order Russulales; family Russulaceae; genus Lactifluus; species Lactifluus piperatus. The sequence continues at coordinate 9,403 of QFDX01001445.1, forward strand.
CGGTATCGGTGCCCTCTGATCGATGGATGATAGGGTCATTGCTTCCGGTCTGCATCCCCATCTCGTCTCGTCTCGTTGCGGCCTCGCCTACAGCAACCCCGGCTGCATTGGCCGAGCAAGCGGCAGCCGCGGAACGCACATCACTTCCGAATTCCGTAAGCCGGCGGCGAAACGGCGAAACGCCCATATAGGGAATAGCCAGGCGGTGGCTTGGCGCGTCTAATTTTTTTTTTCTTTTTGCCTCGGCGGAGGAAACAAGCGTGTGGAATGATGAGTTTGAGAATTTTTTTTTGGGTTTACTGTACAGTAAGTTAGAAGAAGGGCAAAAGAGGGGAAATGATAAGTTATGATAGGAGGAAGATTTGGATCGGGGGATCCAATCTGTCACCCGGTAATTTGGAGACTCTGACGTTGACGCGGATTGACGACGGATGTCGGATAGGACCCGCGCCCATCCTAAGTTGCCGCTTAGAACCGCATATAGTCCTCGTCTGTTCGTGACGACCAAGTGTGGTTTTACCTCCCACCTCTCCTCTCCTCTCCTCTTCCCTCCCTTCCCTTTACTCCTCGCCACCTGTATTCTCTACCATGGACCGCTTTCCTCTTGACCGTTTCTCATCTGATCATTCATCCGCGACCACTTTTTCTTCATCGCATTCAACCATGCCCCCCTTTTCTCAATCTTCTTTCACGTCCCCAGATGACCCTGACCAATTCAAGATATCATTCCTCAAAGGTCCCAAGCGTAAACGTCTTGCGAAGGTTCGTATGTCCTCCAAAGTCTAATGGAACACTCATTAAATATTAACAATGTATATTAAAGGCTTGTGATGCCTGTCACAAGAGCAAACGACGATGCGATGGCACTGGTCAGTCTCCATCCTCCCGTTTCTTCTCTGTTTCGCGTCCTGACCATATACCAAGCACCATGCAGTAATTGGTGTGTCCCTCGCGTCTAGTTTCTCTCAGGGCCTTTTTTTGTCTCTAACTGCCCCCTGTTCCACCAGCTATTTTGCCGCCAAAGATTGCACGTATACAGATTCCTCTGGCCGACCGGTGCCCGCCCCCTTGGCATCAAAACCGGACAAACCTACACGTATTGGCCAGTCCCGTCGGCGTCCCCACAGGGATTCGTACCTGGAATCATCCGTTTCTGCTCCCGCAAGCGGTACGACACGCGTAGAGACATTAACGTCACCGCGAGCCCCTTCGGATAGTCGTGATGATTACGCTGGGCGGGTGAAACGTCCCCGGCTGGGCTCAATTTCCTTCCCAGCCCCAGAATCTCAAGCATCTGTGCCCCTCCCACCTCGTTCAACGTTTGCAACCACTAGGTTCGAAATGACCGTTGTGCGTGAGCTTGTGAATCGTACGTCTACCATGACCCCTGGACCTTTGCTTCGATGATTTGTTAACCTTTTCGGCGTTAGTTTTCTTTGCTCATTGCCATCCCCATCGCCTCCTTTTCCACCAACCCACATTCATGGCCGACGTCTGCCTGGGACGCATACCCCCTTATCTCTTACACGCACTATGTTCTCTCGCCTCCCCTTTCTCCAAGCAACCCGCTGTAAAAACAGACTCTCCCCGCACCGCAGGCGTAGCATACTCAAAGGCTGCTGAAGAACTGATGTTTGATACACTTGGTCGGCTAACTGTGGACAGGAACCTTATGACAGTTCAGGCACTTTGTCTTCTTGAGTCCCACCAGTCTCTTCTATCGTGTCCTTGGCCTTCCCCTAGTACTCATCACCGTGAGTGCCTCGGTAATAAGACGTCTTGGCCCTCGTGTTGTAACTCACCCTTGCTGTATCGCAGAATTGGCCCTGAGCATATTAAAGGAGGACCTTCATATCCAGAATGAGCTCCACCCTTCTAGTCTAGCTTCCACTCCCACGGCTGTTTTGTTACTCGATGCTATTGGCCGCGAGTGCGCCCGTCGCGCGTTCTGGTATATCAGATTGATGCATGTGACCACCTTTACTTACTTCCAAATACCGGCGCCTCCTATCACCATGGATTTAAAATTACCCCTTCCTGTGGACGAAGCGAGCTTTGAGTTCGGCACGTATAATGGCCAGTCGGGTATGTCTCGTTTCTCACCCTCCGTCCTCGGTCTTATGATAATATCTGATATTTGGGCATTGTCCGCTAGAATATTTGCACCTTCCAGCGCCACGTACGCAATACGCGTCCGAATATGGACATCTTCTCCGTATTGCCACTGTACATAGTCGTCTCGAAGCAGCACTAAACGCCGCCGACGGTAACTTTATCCTTGTCCTTTATACTCGTGCCAAGCTTCTCACATTGCTCTCATAGCTCGGGTTCCCGCACGCGATGATGCAAAGACGGCCTTAGAAGAGACTGAAAAGGAGATATCGGTGCGGATACCTTTCTTGACGGGTGAATGACAGCAAAATTGATCATGCCATTGAATTTGTTTATCATTCCTCGCTCCTGGACGTGGCCTCCTTACACTCGCACATACACTCTGGCAGGCGTGGGAATCGTCCCTTGCCGATCACCTCCGCTTCAATGAGGAAACTGCGGCGCTCCATCTAGCCATGTTTCAGACAAATTCAAATGCTGGCGCATGGTGCTACTTTATGATGCATACGCTATATGCGTGGTGCGTCCTTGCGCTTTCGGAGGTGCGTCCTGCGTGCGCGGGTACGTCTCAAATACACCCCGCTGACACACACACGGTCTCGAAGATCAACGCCCGCGGATTGGGCACAGTGGTAAATGACTGCCGCGGCTGGGCTCGTGAACGACTCATGTCAATCGGTACAAAACTTGGGAATCGATCAAAATATAGTGTCCTGCGTATGTTCATCCCACTCCCACTGTTCCGGGCTCATGTGCTGATTTGCTTTCAATTTCTTACAGTTGTTGCAATCCTCACTGTGAGCTTGTCCCGAGTTAGCTCTGGCATTTGAACTGACAGTCAGACGGAATTCAGGCGCTAAATAATCATGGCATGAGCGATCATCCGCAGACACTCGCATGGACGAAAGAGTATACTGAAATGTTTGGAATGGAACCTCCAACAAAAGTTACAACCGGATTGCGGATGCCACTTGCAGAGGCACTCGCTTCTACTTCTGGGTCGCGACCGACCTTACGATCGCCTCTTCCTCAATCACCTACCTCCGCGGCAAGCATCGATCGTGTCGAAGAACGCAGTGACGCATCAAGCACAGGCTCTTCGGGAGGGTACTTCAGCTCGCTGCGCAGCTCTTACAACAAGTTGCGTATCAACAGTTCGGATCCGGCACGCACTTCCGCCTCAGGACCAGCCCCGTCACTTCCATCCTTGAAATCGTCTGGGTTACTCGAGTCGTGGACACATCACCACCAGCCTCTGTCTCAGCCGCTCCCTGATGCCGCTGGTATGTCAGAATCCACTAATTCACCCACTCCTCCGTGGAAAGCGCTTCGAGTGGCCAATCTCCCTAAAGTCTCTACTGCAGGCCCGTCCGAGACTAACGCCTCGCCATCGGCATCCTCACGTTGCACAAAATCGACGATGCCAGTGGGACTGGACTGGCTTGCGCATGAGCAATAATGACCTTGCTGTCCATGCGACAAGCTGATCCTGTTTATTTAGGTTGTTTCTTTTCGTTTTGCCATTGCCGCCTGCGTCTTGGTTTGTATTATATGTCACTTTCTTGTGGTCCTTCGGCGGCTTGGCACTGTAAGTAGAACACGGGCTACGGGTTCTTATATATTGTGGTATGTTTGATTAAGGTGTGGCGGTCGCGCACACCTATTGTACATTATGCGCTACCTCGCAATCCAGCCAGTCGTTGACGTTAGGGTAGATACCAGCCAGAGAGAAATACAGGGGTGGTCACTGCTGCTTCTTAAGATTACGATGGAGTTCTGGTTGGAATAAAACAACGCGATCCAGAAGTTTGCCAAGGACGTCGTCTTTGTACGTGGTGTATGCGTCTGTAATGTTACGTAACTTCCCCTCAGTTTCCTTGTCGATGATGGACTGGGCGTCCTGTGTTGTCCAGGCGTGCTGAGGAGAGAGTTGGATCAGGAAGTGGCTTGAGTCAGAAGGGCTAGACTCACGGAGCTTTGGAAGGCAGCGAACTCCTGCTCTTTTACAGTGCGGTACTCTTCTATCTCCTTTGTAGCCTCCGTGCGTGCATCCTTCAACCGCTGCACTCGATCTACGGAACATGCATGTAAGCCGTATGCATAGCAAATCACGATACAGGGAAGGTGTCTGTGGTAACGTACACTGGCGTGCCTGTTGAACGATTCTGGCAGCCTCTTTCTCGGCTTCAAGGAGTGTTTGAATATTTGGTGATTGTTGGGCGGCCTGCATATATTACAATGTTTGGGAAATCGATGAAGCAGGTTAGAGAGTGAGAGGCGGTGTATGGATTCAAACTCCGGATCGCCTAATCAAGTGAAACCAAAGCTTGGCTCCAGGCTCCACAGAGGTCTCAGCAGCAGCAGTTGGGTGCAGCTTAGTAGCGCAGCCGCCTCCTCCCTTGCGTGGACTTTGACTCTAAACAACGGTTTGCATTTTTATATATCCGAAAAAAAAACCGTTTAAAAGAGGACGGAACAGAAGCCGTCCATCTCAGAGAACTCAGAGAGACTTGTACAGAAACCCTTGTCTCTCCTTTAATCCAGAAAATAGCGTCGATGGACCCACTCCAGGTTCTCGCCGCTGCCCTCAGCGTGCCCGCAGACTCAAAGGAGCAGGCAGACCTGCTTACCGCCCTCCGCGAGACCCTGGAGGCCCAGCCGCACCCGATACCAATCCTCTGCAACACGTTACTGAAGACCGCGGCCAGCTCGAACGACTCGTTGCTCCGACGCTGGGTGTTGGAGTTGCTACACTTTGGTATCGCGCGCGCGCCGCTGGCCATCGATACGCGGGCGAATCGTGCGTTTGATTGATTGCTTGATTCCCTCCTCGTTGTGCTCATGCGCGTTTGATTGTGCTCTGCTATTCTTTCGTTTCATTGTCGTCCTTTCTTCCTTCATTTATAGTTGCGTTGCAGTCTTTGGACGTGCTAACCACCCTTTTGAACGATGCAAGCACTTGGACTGTCAAAGTCGCCGTACAAACCTTCGCGGGCGTGTACCCGCTGCTTTTCCGTCGACTGTGCGTTCGAACCCTTCCCCCCCAAACCACACACCCTTTTGGATAAAATTCTGGATCACTGACGCTGATATATTTCCCTGCTTATCTTTGCAGATGTACGAATAGGAACGAGCGGTCTCTGTGGGATGCGCTCACCCGCGCAAAGAACGGGATCATTGAGCTCATGTGGGCACCCAACACGCAAGCCGGGATCCAATATGCCTCAGTCAAGTTCCTACAGAGGGTTATACTGGTACAATCGCGTGGCGTTGCGGACCCAAGGGTAAGTCGTTCAATCTGTCTATTCTCACGTCACACGTCCGACTGAGAGTGTTCTTGTCCTTCCACTCCCTCCAACCCCCCTCCCCTCCCCAACGAAGCTTCAAAACAAAAACGACCCGAACCTTGCAATCGTACCGGGAGACCACCCGTTCATCAATGCTGCTGCTCTTGAAACAGAGGGGGTTACTCTCCTGCAGCGTCTCATCACTGACCTATACACGAAACAGTGCGTCAGATGAATGGGAAGCTACGTTTAACGAACAGCTTAACTCATTCTTGGCTTTATCAGGAACCCAGACCTTATCTCCGCCATCCTGAACAGTTGGTCAAGTCTTGTCAAGTTGCGGCCTGGCTTCGTGCAGATTGTAGTATCTTCCCTCACATTATGGACACCTGCCCCACTGCAGGGCCTTCCCTTCGCAACTATCAGAAGTGTCGAAAAATCCGTTCGCATCCTCCTAACACACATATCACGGTGCGCGCTTCTGGAGAAGACATTTACCTCTACTCTCACTCAACCACTTCTATACAGCTCCCCAGCTGGCTCAAGTTTTGCACGTGAGATCAGTGATGCCCTCGCCAAGCAGGCGCAACGCATGGAACAAGCCGCAACGGAAGAGAGAACACGAAAAGCTATGGCGACGCAAGTTCAGGCGGACGCTCGCAGGCGTCCCCCATCTGCTGTGACCCCAGGCGAGGAAGACGCGAAGCGCCAGAAAGTCGAAGCGGACCCCAATGCCGACACAACAGCGCTGCTGGCCGCGTTTGACTTTACAACACTCCCCGTCGCGCTTATCGCAGAGCTCATCCTCACCAACCTGCAGGCGTTCTCTGAAGAGGCACTCCAGGCACGCATCAATGCCTACCGCCATCCCACAACCGTTGCTGCTCCTGCTCCCGTTCCTGCGGTCGCTACTCCCTTCTCACCAGCGGCTCTCGAAAATGCTTTAACAGCAGAGAGCGCCGCGCCGGTGAAGTTGCCACCCACGATGCCAGCCGCGGATCGGGCGAGGGAGCGCGCCTTGGCTCAGGTGTCGTCGGCGGCGGCGGACGAGCCTAGCTCATCCAGCAGGGTTAAGGAAGAGCCCGTAGATCCGCTGCAAATGGACTTGGACGAAGAAATTGAATACGAACCAGACCAGCTGAATCTCGAGGTAAGTCTCTCTATCATGAACTTTGCCCCGGTCCCTATCTCATGGCCTGACAATCGTAGCTGGGGCCAATGCAGGAAGACGAGACACTCGGTGCGGCTGAGCTTGCCGTCAATGAATTGCTTCCGCTGGAATTCCGAGTCCCGCCGCCATCCGTCCTTGGGGAAGAGGAGCGTGCGGCGACCGTCAAATCTGTGGTCACCCGGATATGGCAAAGCTCAGGTGACTTGGCGATCGGTCCCCATACGGGTGGGCGCGACATGTGGATGCTACTTCTTGTGCGCATGATCACGCGTGTGGTGGACCCGGATAACGGCAAAGGCAAGGAAGTTGATAATGGCATGGATGCCGATGCCGATATGGATGATGAAGAAATGGTTGAGCTGTACGAGCGGCAGGACCGATTGAGAAGGGTGTTATGCGACTACATCATGGCCGATTTTTCCGGGAGGTGCGACCTATCTCACATAGATTCCGATACAGCGAACTGACAAATGATCTAGGATACGACTTGCGACAACGTGGATGAACGAGGAGTGGTACAATGACCAAATGAGGTTGTCGTCAGACAATGGTTGGGTATGTGCTCTCTCTACTGGTGCCTTTGATTGGCAGCATTAACTCTATAGAAGCGTCCAAATTACGAAGTCTGGCTGAATCAAATTGTGGCCGAGTATCAATCGCGCCTTGACAGAAAGGATAGGATGTTCGCGCGTTTCCTCCTTGACTTACCTTCTGTTCCCTCGGACGTGTTTACGCTCCTGCGCGATTTGAGCACCGAACCAGATAGGTATGCCGCGGTTTCCACTCGTTAATGACATACTTATCGTTCAATCACGCGTGCGCGCTAGGATGCAGATTGGTTTCCAAACCTTACGCGATTTCGTTACGCAACGGCCAACACTCCGCGGTGATGCAATGACCATCCTTTTGGAGCTAACGACACATCCGGGTATGGTTAATTCCTCATCAACACGAATGACAACGTAGCTGATAAGGGGGGTGCATTTGTTTCTAGAAAAGGTCACGCGAAACGCGGCAATTTTGACTGTCAAACGATGTATGGGTGAATTCCAAATGACCGACAACATGATACGTGATTTTGCCTTGCAACTGCTCCGCCGACTTCAGACGCCACGCCCGGTTGACAAACCTTCGGGAGCAGATGCGGCGGCCGCTGCAGGTAACGACAACATGGAAGATGGGCAGCTTCCGCCAGAAGATCTACTGCAAACACCGTATTTACCGGAACGGCTAGAACTTCCTTCCCAGAAGCCACAGGTGGTGCAACATGTCGAATTATTGTTTGCGTTGTCCTCAAAGGTCCCAGATTTCTTAGACGAGTGAGAGTTTTGAGCTCTGCGTAGTACAGATTACTGAGCGCTTTTCCAGGATATTTGCGGCTTATGGGGAGATGGACGTCAGCGTTCAAGAGGCGATTCAGGAACTGATAACGGCTCTCGTACGATCCCTTGGCCCAGGAAACGGGAAGCTCCTTACGTTAATGCGCACATTCCCCCCTGGGGCAGAAACGTTGGCACTCCGTATCTTGAACATCTTCACGGAACACGGTCGGCCAAACGCACAGCTGGTTGTTCTTGTCAGGGGACTGATTGCGGAACGTGACCTCGACGCTCGTTTCCTCATTCCGATCATCGCTGAGATGGACAAGCCGGATATCATGAAGCATCTCCCACGTATTGTCTCCATCTTGAATGGAACGCAGGAAACGAAGGAACTTGTGCGAAGCGTCTTTGGTGCCGTTGTTACGACGCCGCCGCAGACGTTTGGAAGTGTGACTAGCAACTTACCACGCGTGCGGCAAAGCGAGCTACTCACACCCGCGGAACTGATGGTGTTGCTTCACGATACGGAAAAGGAGATCGGTCTCAAAAGCGCAATTGAGGGTATGTGTGTCGTTATTTAGGGAAGACTGTCGTCTCTGACAGCCATGCTCGCCTGTAGCCATCGGAATCTGTTTCTCTATGACAGACGTCTTCCGTTCTGAGATCCTTGCTGTAGTGATGCAACAGATCCTTGATCAGCCAGTTCTACCAACTTTGTTCATGCGTACTGTGAGTTCACACCGTTCCACGTATTTACACGCGAAAATGCTCAAACATATACAATTAAGGTTATTCAAGCAGTCAGAACGTACAAGTCGTTGACAGGCTTCGTATCCACGACGTTGCTCTCACGCCTAATCACGAAAAAGATCTGGACAACTCCGCCGCTCTGGCAGGGCTTCATCCGTTGTGCGCAGATCGTTGCACCCGCAAGCTTTTTGGTCTTACTACAACTCCCGAAGGAGCAATTACGGGAACTAGTCGCCAAACAGCCAACTCTGCGCGGTCCACTCCGCGAATTTGTCCAGAAAAAAGGTGGCAATCCCGCACGAGCTGCGGTTTATTTAGAGATCATCGGCGATGATGAACCACTGGCAGGGGCAGGGGAATCGACCCCAGCGTCAGCTCCGGGGTCACCCCCACCAAGCGTGCCGTCAGCCAGTACGCTCCCCACTGCTGAGCCAACACCCTCGTAGCCCTTGTTGGGGCTGAGATCTTTTCATTGCATAGGGACGGACGATTAGATTAACATGTATGATTTTGTCT
>QFDX01001445.1:18619-28676 GCA_003315875.1 Lactifluus piperatus
GGACGGACGATTAGATTAACATGTATGATTTTGTCTTTTTTTTTTTTGTTGAACAATGCCTATTGTTGTTTGGAGCGCGCCAAACTTGCGGGACGGTCCGGCTGGGAGCAGTGGCACTGCTGCACAGGACAGACGGACAGTGGCTCGGAAACGAGTTGGTCGCATTGAAAAGGTCCACCGCTGCCAGTACCTGCTACAACCCACCCTTTTATTTCACAACTTGAGTTGAACACTGCGGTTGGCCGTAGGCCAAGCGCAAAATTATATATATCCAGCCAATGCCAACCAACCCCACTGACGAGCATGGAGGATCACTCTCAAAGGCTCAAGAACCTCCCTCAACTACTCATTCTTCCGAGGGTTCACCTTCTTCCCTCATTATGGCACGCGGTAGATCGAGGGTTAGAAGGATTTCTAGTAACGCGGACCCCTTTTCAGAGGAAAATTTACGCAAACGGTACGCATCCGAAGTCCCACCTATTTTGTCTCCATAAAGCAGCTTGTTCACATAAAAGCTCCACCCAAAGTGGATACCACAGTCTCAAATCATTTGACCAAACTTTCCATCTAGAGAAGCGGTGGAAACTCGTGCGCGAGATGGGTTCTGGGGCGTACGGTGTCGTAATGTCAGTACACATTCAGTCTTTGACTTCTTTCCACACTGTTCTTTTTGTTTCCCCCCTTACAATCATGCCATTTTATAATATCGATGTCTATATATTTCTTTTTTGATCTTCTTGATTTTTTTTTCAAACACTCGATATTGTCAGCTCAGCCGCAGACGAGATCTCAGGCGAGACCGTTGCAATAAAGATGGTCACGCGTATCTTCTCAAAAGCATCACTCGCAAAACGCGCCCTGCGCGAGCTTACGCTCCTTCGACATCTCAGCAACCATGAGAACATCACCGGGCTTATTGATGTCGATTGTATTGCGGAGAGCTTCAATGAAATGTGAGTTTTTAAAACCACCCACCCGCCGCTCACACTGAATACTCTTGCCAAATGTATTAGGTATCTTTTCATGGAAGTGAGTCGTTTTTTGCCAGCATACACTTTGACCTTTCGTGAGAGATTCTGAATTCCCGATGTAGCCTATGGAAGGTATGCATTCAGACGTGTCCTGATATCACGCTCACCTGTATACTTCTCGCTAATAAAGCGGACTTGCATCAAATCATCAAGTCCGGACAGACTTTGACTAACGAGCACGTGCAATACTTTACGTATCAGATTCTGCGAGGTATGGCAGGCACTCCTCGGGCCCCTCATCCCCATCATTTGACTTAATTTTATGCTCGTTTTACCTAGGCATGAAATATGTGCATTCTGCCTCAGTGGTACACCGGGACCTCAAGCCCGGAAATCTGCTCGTCAACTCAGACTGCGAGCTTAAAATATGTGACTTTGGCTTGAGTCGCGGCTTCGACTCCACGCCGGAAGAGGGCACGTCACCGATGACCGAATATGTCGCCACACGCTGGTATCGTGCGCCAGAGGTTATGCTGGCTCTCAGGTCTTTAATCGTTTCATTGCTTACGTCCGAATGACACCTTGACGCCTTTGGCAGGAAGTATGGTACGGCAAGTATGTAACAGTGCAACAAGGTCATCGTGAAGCCGAATTCACGTGTCTCCCTTCCAGTCGACGTTTGGTCGATAGGTTGCATCCTTGCGGAGCTTCTCCTTGGACGTCCTCTGTTCAAGGGCAAGGAGTGAGCGTACCGACTCCGCAGTACTGCATTCTCTCTGATCTTATCTTTTCACGTCTAGCTACGGTGCGTCGTTCTGCGTGTTCGCGCGCAAATGACTTATCGTGACCTCCAGTGGATCAGCTAAATAAAATACTAGAAATCCTGGGTAGGTTTACTATTGTGAGTTGTCCCTCCACGATTCTCAATGAGAACAGGTACTCCCAACAACGAGACTCTAAAACGCGTGGCAAGTGAAAGGGTGGGTGTCCATACTCGTCAGTTTGAAATCTACAATACCAGTAACAGGCCCAAGCCTACGTTCGCTCGCTACCTATCCGGAGGAAGATATCCTTCAGAAAACATATCCCTCATGCCGATCCCCAAGGTAGCATTTTATTCGTCTCTCTTATTGTCATTCCAGTTCTAAACATGTGGTTACCTACGCAGCCCTTGAACTCCTCGAGAAATTGCTCTCTTTCGATCCTACTACTCGCATTACTGTGGTACAGGCGCTCGAACATCCGTGGCTCGCAGCCTACCATGACGTGAACGATGAACCCTCCTGTCCGCAAAAGTTCGACCGCTGGCGTGAAATTGAGGGGCTCGAGACGATTGAGCAGTTCCGCACCGCACTTTGGGCTGAGATCAATGATTTCCGCCGCGAAGTGCGAGCTGTTGGTGCTGAGGCAGACGAGCAACCCTCGCCGCTCCCTTCCGAGATGCCGGTACGCAGCCTGAGCGTGCCTTCAGAGGCGGCGTTGTCCCCACAAAGAGAGGACCTAAGTCCAGTGATCGTGCGATCAAGGCGGCAATCTACGAGCCACAGCCCTCAGCACGAGCGGCGGAACAGTATGGAAAGCCGTGCACGTCCCCGCACGCGCGATCCAGTTGTCTCGTATGCGCGCAGAACAAGCGTGTACTCGGCACGCGAACGAGATTCTGTCGTCCTTGCTGAGCCAGATGGTCTCCCGATCGCCATGAGTCGTACATCTTCGTTTGCAGGGGATTACCCAGGGCTACCTCCTACGGGTCCTGGCGTGAACGCCTTCCCATTTCCGAGTACTGGCGCACCGGAAGGCTATGTGGTCCCTGCACGTCAACGCACAACTAGTATGGCTGGTGGACCGGGTGGGACGGGATCTCGACTACTGCGCACACTATCGACGGTATCAATACACGAGACTGTCAATGCTGGAGCAGCAGCGGAGGTCGTGAGATTGATCAGGGCGAAGGAGACTGCCGCGGATGCCCCGGCAAGCGAGATGCCCAAGGAGATTGGGGGTGGGGGATCTGAGTAGAGAGAGGGTGTGCTTGAGTGTACCAGTTTCCATAGACCATACTGTATGACCGCATCTGCATTGTTTTGCACACAAAATTATATAGAGAATTGCAAGACCGCGAGGTGATATACTGTAGACAGGTGGGTGGTGAGGTATGGATGTGTCTATGTATCTCCGAGAAGTTCCTTTAAGCCTAATAAGGAGTTCAGTACTTGGCAGGGGTGCGAGGATAGACACGCACGCTGTATAATACTAAGGTATGCTGTTGTGGCTGGACTATCAGGGCACTCATCCAAAAAGCTGACGCCATAATCCGCGCTCTTTCCTATTCGTGGGTCAAGCGGCACTGAGCCTAAAAGTTCAACGCCCGTTTCCTTGGCAAGACGGGCAGCTCCGCCAGTCGTGGGTCGGAAAATTTGAGATTCAGCCTTGCAGTTGGGGCAGACGAACCCTGCCATATTCTCAACGAGGCCGAGTATGCGCACGCCAACCTTGCGACAAAAGTCAATCTCGCGCGCAACATCCTGAAGCGCAACCTCCTGGGGTGTGGTGAGAAGCACAGCGCCATCGATCCCGCTCTCCTTCAGGAGTTGCACGATGCTGAGGTGCTCGTCGGATGTCCCGGGCGGAGTGTCGATAACGAGATAATCGAGGACGCCCCAGTCTACGTCTTTGAGGAATTGTGCTATCAATCCGTTCTTCTTCGGCCCACGCCACATGACGGCATCTTTAGAGGAAGGGAGCATGAAACCGACAGACATGGCGCCTAGGTTGTCCTGTACGTAGACAGGTGACCAGCCAGCGGCCGATGTGTGGACCTGCTCTGATGCGATGCCAAGAATTGTGGGGATCGAAGGCCCACATATATCGACATCCATGATGCCAGTCTTTATATTGTATTTTCAATGCGAAATGGTAAACTGGAGAAGGGGGGTCGTACCTGTACTTCTGGATCAGACGCAAATGCCCAACCAAGTTGTGCAGCGAAAGTAGATTTGCCAACACCACCTTTACCTGAGAGGACGAGTATCTTCCGGTTCACTTGGGACATGCGCTCACGTACAAAAGGCAACGCAGGGTCTGGTCCCTTGGTTGCTCCTGACGCACATACGTCCTGATTGGGACAACCTTCGCATGCTGCAGACTTGCCTGCGAGCTCGGATTCAGTTCCCTGAAGGGAGATGAGGGCTAGACGAGGGAACAGAGTGGATAGATCCTATTTACTGGACAATGTTCTGGCGCATTCTCTGGAACGGAGCGCGGGTCAGGAATGCTAGTCAGTGGTTGGAGAGCTACCATCGTCGTCAGCACTTGAAGATTGTCGGATCTAGGCGGTCCGCCGGTTAGGCAGTGGCGTGACCAGTGCGATCACGTGGACCGTCGCGGTGTGGTTCACTTTAATTAGCGAAGTTCCGGCAGTGCGGCAAACCTCTGTGGTTGTTAACTCAAACCACCACACATTCGCCATCTATGAGCGCTATGAGCACCCAAGTCTTAGACTATTATAAAGTCCTTGGTATTTCGAAAGACGCATCCTTCGAAGACGGTGGGCTACCATCACTCTTACCTCCTTTGCCCATATTGAACAATGAACATCCTGCAGTGCGACGAGCGTACAAGCAGAAGGTATTGGAAACACATCCCGACAAGCTTCCCCCTGACTCGACCGAGGAGGAAAAGGCAGCTGCTCGCGAGCAGTTTAGCAGAGTATGCTGTCCATGGATACCCGTCTCAACCTGAGCTGAGCTAATAGGTCGATAGGTGCACGAAGCCTCGGAGCTTTTGGGAGATCCAGATCGGCGAAGAGTGCGGTTCTTCTCCATGGAACGACACAACCTTCTTACAACACCTTTATAGGAATATGATATCCATTATCGGGAGCTCCCAGAGCCGAGCCCCAAATCTCCCTCCGTTTCCATGCCCAGGTCAAACTCGACATCTACCGTTCGCACTAACGGTTCTAGGAACCTGGCCAGGACTCCCTCCATGGTTTCCCTTGCGTCCGCCAGATCAGCACCGAAACCAAACACTGACCCTCCTTCATCCTTGTCTCGAACAAATTCTGTGACGAGCGTCCCTGGCGCGCACGGGAACCTGGCTAGGACTCCCTCCATGGTTTCCCTTGCGTCCGCCAGATCAGCTCCAAAGTCAAGCACTGACTCTCCTTCATCCTTGTCTCGAACAAATTCTATGACGAGCATTCAGAGCGTCCCCACCCCCGCAACGTCCTTGTCGAGGGCTAGCTCTGTTGCATCCAAGCCTCAACAATTTGTCAGAACGGACACAATTTTGTCGCCCCACGATGCTAATACCCCATCGTCGCCCGTGTCTAGGGCAAATTCTTCCGCCAGCGCACGGGAAGACTCGCGCACGGTATCACGCTCCAACTCTTCAGCCACTGTTCGGGGTGCCCCACTATCGGTGTTCAGGAAAGATACTATCTCGTCTGATCGTCGATCACCATCAGTGTCGAGAGTCCCCTCTATCTCGAATAGCCATGAACCACCTGCCTCACCCTCCATTTCCCGCGCTAACTCTGCGACTACCGTACGCTCATCTGCCTCCGCCTCTTCTATGGCGCGCAGTGTGTTGGAAAACCGCAGGACCATACTTGATGCGCCAGTCTCTGTATCTAGGTCCAACTCGGCCTCGACGAGCGCTCCCCAGCCTCTGTCCAGAGCGAACTCTACTGTGACCGCCTCTCCGCCACCCAGAGTGTCGAGATCCAACTCGATCCCTTCCGTCACTGCCATCTCTCTCCATGAGACAGCGTCTATTGTCAGATCTGACACCACGGCTACCGCACTCACTTCCGCCTCTACGCGCTCAAAGGCGATGAGAAACTATGCGAATCGTATATCTATGGCTACTGTCGCCAACGCGTTTTGTGATTTACCTGCTCCACCATATTCTCATCCTAACGCTTATGCGGCGCTGGTCGAAGCTATGGTGCAGGAGTTGTACCGTCTTAACCCGGAATGGGTAGAGCGCAAGCGGCGACTCCAACAGGTGTGTGTTTTCTTCGCGATCCCACATTAGGAATGCATTTATGTGTCCTCTTTCGTGGTATAGATCAGGGCGCATCGCGAGGCGGGAGAGGCGGTTGATTATCGTGCCTTGCGCGCGTCGTGGGCGTTGTAACAAATGTCCTGACATTTGTCTAGTTTTATTTCCTAGGAATTATTGTCATGTCATGGTCTGGACATTGACTTCGGCAGATGTATGTTTGTATGTACCAACTCACTACTCGTTGCCTGTATCTTGGCAACGCACTTCGTTGTTTGTGGAGGAGCTTGTAAGAATTTCTGGATGGTTGTTATCTACGAATAGGTTATGGGCTGAGTTGCTTTATCCCGTGCTAGTACAGTAGACACTTGAAACCGGATTCAAACATGATCTGACCACTCACTCGTACTTATTACCCTGTTGCTCACTCAGGAATGCCCCAAAAAGGAGCTTTGATCCTTCGAGATCGTACTTACAAGCAATGTGCCGTAGTGAGGCCGTGCGTGCATAACAACTATAAATAAGTTAAGAGGAGCGAGGTAAACGAGTGAGTTCAGTGTCAGATCAGAAGTAAGATGGTGCATGCGGGTAATTAACTGCACTGCAAAGCAAGATCACCCTCTCAGTCTCTGCACGCACTAGTAGGCACAGAACTACTAAGAAAGAGTCCTTAAATGTTGTGAGACGGGACAATCTTCCTGGGCTCATAAGGAGCCAGAAACGTGACTGTAAATAGGGGATATGAGGCTCACCCATGTCTGAGTGCAGGGAAGGTTCGCATAGATAAGCAGGGCGGATGTACAACGAAATGTACAACGAATTTTAGATTATGACACGAGAACTCAACTTCAGCTTCGGGTGACTGATAACTTTAGCGTGACACTGATACGTCGCCTAGATCTTCGACGACGTGTCCCTCGCCTATACAAGACCGTGGGCCCTTCAGTGAAACAAACCCGATAGAATAAAGTTGTCACCAACCAAATGGATCTAAAGTACCTTCATTCAAGTCCCGCGTAATTAATTATCGAAGTCGTCCCCCCCCAAACCCCCAATTAGCTCAATTCTGCACCGCGGCGGCAACGGCGTATTTCAAAATCTTGACAGGGCCAGAATTTGGGACAGCAGTTTCACCCAACGTGATTGAGCTGTCCTGTTGAGTTGGCAATGGGTCGCAAGCACACAGCGAGGAAGTTCTCGTGCGGGTTACCCCAACTCATGCAGCTGCCTAGGAGGCATGCTCAGCCCAGCTGTCATTTCGGGTGTTTCAGGGGCAGACGGCATGACTTTCATACGAAAATGCGGCAACGTCGTCATTTCAATTGGTGAAGAGGGAGGTGCAGGAAAACGCGGTGGGTGACACGGTTCCCCTTCCCTTCATCGCGTCCGAGTGCACCACAAAAAATACAGAAATTAATTAATTATTATTGTAAATTTAGAAAGAAAAATTTCGTATTTTACAATAATGTGGGAAATTAGATTACTTGTATATGACTAAGCTTCGGCTACGAACTTTCCTTATTCGGCCCTGCTCTACGACTTCCAAACTCCCACCATCACTACCGTACCATTTTTTCGGTCAACAGACCTGTCTATTTGACCTGCTGTCGTACCATTATTTAGCATATTAGATGACGAAGCACAAGCCTCCCAGAGCCCCTTCTAAGGGGAAAAAGAAGGGGAAGGTTCAGCAAGAAAGTCCCCCGTCTCCTGGCCCCTCTCGCACTATCGATCCACCAGTTCTGATGAAAGATGTGGCATCGGAGGACTATTCAATGGCGGAAGACGTCCCAGATACAACCACGAGTGGCGATCGTACAACAACGAACAATAGGGATTTCCCCCGCGAGATGTATTCAATCATAGCGGAGGATTTGAGTATTATTTTGACACGGCTGCGCCGTAAAGAACCTATTCCAGTTGTCATTTATGATCTCATCGAGAGGTGGCTCGGGGGATTTCAAGCCCACAACTTCGCTCCTCCAGAAGGTTTTGTCTCTCTAGCAGCATTCCAGGCGAACATGAAGAGTCAAAGTGCATCGGATTTTCTTGACCTGGTGGAAAATGCGGTAGAGAAGAATGATTGGAATGATGTGCTAAGTCATGGTATGCGTCTTGCTCTCCCCTTGAACGAGTTGACCGACCACTTTCTCTCAAAGATGTGTTTTGGACAGACCTATCTGTCCGTTCTTCGTCCTACCGTAAGGACCTGTTTCTTTTCTTTACCTACAGAAAGATCGATAATCATGTTGCGTGTAGCTAAGCAAGATTGGCCATGTGTGCTAATCCCATATGCGTCTTCAATGAAAGGCAAGTTCAAGCACCTAGACGTGGCGATATAGCTAATGTGACTTTGGTAACTTAGCTGCTGAGCTTGGCTGGCTTGCGAAATTCGTTGGTACTGCCGAGCTACAGGCGCTCAAAACCCACGTCTCCGGCGTGATGACTCAAGACTCGAACTACGCACGCTACTGCTCGATTGTGCAGTCGTCTGGAACGGGCAAGTCGCGCCTCCTCGACGAACTGTCTAAAGCGCATCTTCTCATACCCATAAACCTGCGCGAGGAGGGTAGCCAAGGTTCGTCTCATCTTTTTTTCTTGATCGTGATGGTCTGTAATACTCGTTATCTAGGCTATCCGCCACCTGATGTAAACGTTCGCGAATTCCTTACGCCGTTCAACGGACAAGGCAATGATGAGCAAAAAAAACAGTCCTATAACCGGGCGTGCCATTTCCTCTATTCATTGCTCATCCATACCACGAAGAAAATTAAGGAACTTGGTGGTCATGAATCCAAGGACCGCATAGAGCAGTTCAGGGAGTTTATGTCGAAGGGACAAACGTATAAAAGCGTGGGGGAGAACCGAAAAACGTTCTACGACGAAGTTGTTCAGAACGCCAAGAAAGTACGTTGAATCCTCGTCATCAATCTCCATCCTCACAAATGATCTCTTTCAAAGGCCGGGAACAGTGAGATGGACCAGCGTTCTTTAATAATGGCACTTAATGGCCTTCAAAAATACGTCCATAGACCCCCTCTGGATAAAGGTGAAAGGATGCCAGACGTATTCATCATGTTTGATGAAGCGCATGCATTGATGCGAGAATGGGACCCGATTAGTGGATTCTCTAATTATATCACACTCCGCCGAGCCCTTCATGAAATTTCTGACCAGCCACTATTCACATTTTTCCTTTCCACCGCTGGCAAAATTTCGCAATTTCTGCCCCCTCCCGTCGCCCTTCGTCGCGACCCTTCCAGCCGCATTGCGAAAGGCTTACTCCTCCCGTCTGAACCTTTCATCAACCTTGGCTTCGACCAACTCATGCACGATCGCAAGGTTTTTTTCAAATACAAAACACTCGATGATGTCACATCCGCGGACTGCATATCGCACATGGGAAGACCCTTGTATGTGTTGTACCCTATTGCGTCCTCTGTCGTCTCTTCATGTCTTTCAGGTGGGGTGCAATTTACGATAATGGTGACCAGAATGTCCGCAAAGGATTACTCCGATTCGCGATGGAAAAACTACTTGGGACGCACGATATCTCGCTTGACTCACCGCACAAGCAGATCGCTGTTTTGTCACAGCGTTTGGCGCTAGACATCAACAGCACGACTTACAACTGGGACCCCCGTGTCTCGCCCTATCAGGTGATTATGGAGCAGATCACCAACCACATGCGTATTTGCGTCGGGATTGGGGTCCAAACAGAAACCATACAAGGCGTTTGCTCTTCTGAGCCTATCCTTTCAGAGGCGGCTTCTTTGGTCATGAGGAGTACCCAGAAGTCAACCCTAGTTGAAACCCTTTCACATGTGTTAAGTGGGTTCTCCATTAACTCTGGAGATCGGGGGGAGTTATTAGTCGCCGCCTTCTTCACATTGGCTCGTGACGCGGTAGTGGTGGAGAAACCTCTGCCTCAAGACCCCGTGTTTTGCCATCATTTCTCGGTCGAAGAACTATTCTCCCATCTCTTTTCTGAGGAACTTGTCGAGAGAATAATGACGACCAAACCATCCATTTGTCCATCTGGAGTTGATCAGCTGACGCTGGGAGAGGTTACTAGCAGT
>QFDX01001447.1:0-13616 GCA_003315875.1 Lactifluus piperatus
AAATGGCGATACCTTCTCAAAGCAAAGATTCCCAAACACTATTTTTTTATGCCTGTATACCTACTGTATGCGTCACTATTGAGATGAAACTCTGTGACTCCGGTCTAATATCTCGATCTTACACGTTCGACATCGAAACTTGAGTTGCCATGTGGAAATGTATCGGTATTTGTAGTAAGACTCCGGCGGTGTTGCTAACTTTTTATTTATCCAGACTTTTGATTCAGTTCAACTGGGCTTCGAGCACAGACAATATAGACGCTTCCTGGACGGATTTTTCACGCGAAAATTTACTGTATGTTTAGCCTCGTATCCAGATTGTCGATTTTGGGGCTACGCACATACTAGTAAGATAGGTGGTCACCATAAACGCGGTTGGATGACGACCGTGCGAAAAACAACTCTTCAACTCTTTCGTAGCTTTAGTGCCAGCTCGTGAACTGCCAGTGGCAGTCAGCCTCGTGGCTTCCTGTCAGTCTCCACGCGCACGTTGGGCACTGCTCTGCGCCGCCATGCTACAGCAGCTACACTGTCCCTTGATTTGATATAAAACACGTAAGATTAACCATATCCGCGTCGTTACTATTACTCACCTCCTTGATATGTGGCACATTCACCTCCCTTGCCACTCACCGTCTCATATTCATATACAGACACGTTGCGAGGTGACAGCAGAAGATGTCTATATTCTGGTGTTCGCGATGCTTTTACCCCACTTATTACAGCGGGCCACCCTGTGCGTCTTACACCGTTTCTTGATAATATGTGAGAGGAATGTAGGGTTATTGTGATATTTGAAACATAGTATGTCTTTATCTACTACCATCGAATCTGCCCTTAAAGAGGCATAGCATATATCATCGAAAGGACACACACCGTAGGGACGGCAATACCACGAGTCATACAGTACTGTAGCCTGTGCTCACTGCCAGTGGCATGACATATTCCGAACATGTTCCGAGCCTTATCAGTAAACTTACATAGCATTCGCTTCTTTTTTCCTGCACTTCAAGGTATAATGTATTCCGCAACACGGAACTGAGACAAAGACGTGGTCCCCCATAGGCGACGATTGAATTGGAAGAGGCTGAAATGGCAAGCAGAGAACTTAGCGGAAGTTGTGACGTAGCCTTTTGGGGTTGTCCCGGGTGTATGGAATTCACAGGTAGTGCGTAGCATTTCCATCTCACCTGGGGTCGCTCCTCTGTCAAAGGGTGGCTGTGTCACCCCTGGATTCTATATTCTACGAATGCCGAGGCAGCGCACATGCATGAGTCACCTTGAGGAATAGAAGCACAGTATCACCTCTTCGGACGGTGCCCAGGAGCTCGGGCGGAGAGGAATGGTCGTAGTCAACGGGGGTCACGGTATAGATGCTCCTTCCAGTGCCGGAACTGGCGCGCACAGCGGGCAAGTCCACGAGTTGGATAAGGTGGAGTACAAGCCCGTGAAGGCATCTCGGTAAGAATTATTATAAACGGTTCGAATTTCAAATGTAGGGTCTCAAATCTAGGGATTGACTCGTGACATCGCGTGACACCCCGCCTCAATAATCCATCCACATGCAACTCTCTCAACAAAAGTCTTGAAATAACTTCTCGACAACCTACGGGAGGGCCGTGAAAACTACCATAGGCCAAGGATAAGCGTTCGATAAACCGTGACCACGGCTGGGACGCCCAGCTTCCGAATCCAGTTAGTGCAAAACGTGTCGAGCAAGCAGGATGTTCTCAAGGACAGACGGTTCAACTGGATCAGAGCATTTTCGCAACGAATTCTCCCTTGTCGGATGCTCTAGGAAATTTGTCGTACAATTTACAGTGCTTGGTATATGACTCAAGGCGCCGTCAAGGTAACGTAACCGCCACTGTGGCGCAGCAGTGAGTCCTGATGTAAAGTGCCAGTGAGGGCTGACTCGGGCTAGATTTCGATCAAAGGGAGTGGTGCGGAGCGCGCATGAAGGCCTCGTGTCTCTCTGGGTGTATAAAATCTACACGGATCGACTATGGCCCCTCTCATCGCTACATTACCTCCTGAGCACTCTGCCTTAAGAAATTTCGACAAACAACGACAATGCCCAGTGACTCGATTCGGAACGACTCAAAGAACGGAGACGTGTTTGACCCATATGACACAAAGGCCGTCGATCATCGCAAGATAGGCGTGTGGGACCTCTACGTCCAGCGTAGCAAGATGATGTCATATTTTCCCACTTCGTGGAGCACCGAACGGTTCTTTTGGATTTGGGACGATGTCCCATATCTGTGGAGGGCGATAGGCGACATGCGCACTGTGGCATGGCCACTGCTGTCGCTATACCTGGTCCTCACTTTGATGGATTCCTTGCTTCCGGCTTTGAGTTTATGGTACATGGATTTTCCCTCTCTATGACGATAAGTATTCATTGCGTTTCAGGTTCTCGGGACATCTCATTAGCATTGTGAGGGTCGATTAAAGTGCTTCTCGTATAACAACTGAACTCTTTTGTTCTTTCCCTTTCGTCTTGCAGGTCCAAACCGCTGTGGAACAGCATACCATCAACGCACGTTTCCTCTTAAAAATCGCCGGTGGACGTGCACTCTGCGGGGTGGCAGAGCAACTTATTGATTATGCTTTGGACAATGTGTCCACTGCCCTCAACGCACATTCCAGACAGTTTTACTCAACCCGGATTTTCCACACAAAGGCTCGCCTCGACGTCCCCACCTGGAATGATCCCGCCGTAACCGGACAAATCAATGCTCTCTCTCCGGGTTCGAACCGGACTGCCGCATGGGGGGCAATCGAGACTTTCGTAGACACAGGTTCTTCTCTCCTCAGGATGTTTTCCCAGGCAATTGTCCTGTTCGATGTCCTGAAGGGGCAACGGGATGGACAATTGCTTGCCCTACTCTCTTTTGTCAGTGATCTTGTATCATACCTCGATGGCTCAGATATCCTCTATTTGGGTAGAAGTATGGAATTCAATCTATATGTTAATACCCGCTAATTTACGGTATCAGCTTTCGCCGCAACCACACGCAACGAGGACTTCATCAAGATGGAGGGCCTCAAGCGTTTAGTCAGCAGTTCCTGTCATCGCAAGGAAGTCGTAGCAGGTGGCCTTTCTGAATACCTTACTGCAGGCACGTTAAATACAACTAAGATAGCGGAGCTTCCTAATCTGTTAAACAGAATATCGTGCCCTAGCTGACCGAGTGGGGAGACACGCGACTGATTTCTGGTCGGCTTATGACATCTACGTGGACGGTTCATTCCGACCTCTCCGCCTCCTTGGGCTCCCGTTAGAAGAGCTTCCCCAGGTACGTTGACAACATGACTAACTTTCTTGCACAGTCTGGTCTCATGCTACTTCAGATTGTTGTTGCCCTTCGAGCAGTCCAGCAACCATCATCGATACCTGCTTCGCTCGCGTCCCTCCACGTAATGCAAGGCGCTTCGTACGAGTTCACCAGACACATCAGCAGGTTACTCAGAGAAACCGGGACGTTTTCTAAGCGACTCTCCTCCCTGAGGAAACTCTTCGAGGCCGAGAGTATTTCAAACAAAGTCATAGATGGAACTATTCCATTCCCAGAAAATGAGCAATCATTGCGCGATGGAATCTCGTTGGAATTCAGGTGCCCTATCTGTTGGCTGCATACTAAGTATCATCTGAGACATTAATGTGACCGCGATTTTCTCAGGAGTGTGTCGTTTCGATATCCCAACAGTGAGAGGTATGTCCTGCGCGACATTTCCTTTAAATTTGGGCCAGGCCAACTTTGCGTACGCTTATCCGTGTCATAACCTTGGAAGAACAACAGGTCTTTAACATCCGCTTCTCCTCACAGGTTGTGATTGGCTCGAACGGATCCGGAAAGAGCACAATTCTCAAACTTGTGGCCCGAATATATGACCCTACGGAGGGCACTATCCTCGTTGACGGGAAGGACATCAAGACGTTGCGGTTGGCAGATCTTCGGCGCACGATGGCAATCTTGTTCCAGGACTATACCCTTTTCCCCCTATCAGTATGTCCAATTTTCCATGCAATGAAACCTAAGCACATTAACGGGTATGTTCACAGATCAGAGAAAACATTGCCCTTGGCGATCCTACTCGTACACATGACGACGACGCAATCGAACGAGCCGCACAACTTGGCGGCGCATCCGACGTTATATCTCGCCTTAAAGATGGCCTTGATACTTACCTCGAGCGACCTGTTTATGATGTCTATGAGGGACTGCCAGATGGAATGACGACACTATTCGAGCGGAAAGTTGACAATGGGGATTGGGCAGGCGTTGAGGACACGCCAGTTGACAGTGCCCTTAGCGGCGGAGAGATGCAAAGGGTGGCGGTGGCAAGAACGTTCATGCGATCTTCATCCGCAGAACAGATGGTCGGGATGTTACTGTTTGACGAGCCGAGTGCTTCGCTGGACCCCACTGCTGAACACGGTACGCACTCCCCTCGACCATGAGTCCATCAGATCATTGATGCTAAGTACACTTATGACCAGATCTATTCTCCCGGCTTCGAGAAATGCGAGGAAATAAGACAATGATATTCTCGACGCATCGATTTGGAAACCTCACACGACACGCAGATCTCATTTTGTGGGTTGTCTTCGTTTCTATCTATTAGTTGACTCAACTGACCCTCCATAGATATCTGAAGGACTCCGTAGTTCTCGAGACGGGCACCCATGAAGAGTTGATGAAACGGGAGGGCTCGGAGTATGCTCGACTATGGCATATGCAAGCTGAAGCGTTTTTGTGAATGCACCTACATTATGATGATTGTTAGTAATAATCGAGTATTCGAGACTTAAACTCATTTGAAACGGGCAGTTCGGTAACACTTTTCTGAAAAGTTGTACTAGACTCCATAATATCCATTAGAGTACGTTTTCCTGTAGTCCGTAGGTGTGATTGTGTGCGCCACGTCAGATGTGGGGCTATCCGCCTTGCGTTCCTTTTCGGGCTGCCGGCGGCCGTGGCCGTGCGGCCCCGCACTTGCCCCGCCTCTTTGAACTGACACTCAGTGGCAACAGCTGCAGATAAAAACCTACGGAAATGACGTGGCCGTTGTGGGAACTACCCCCACAATATAATTACGTTGGCCCCGTTTGCTTTTGTACATCCATGTCCGAGTAAATACTGATGAACCACCGGGTGCAACTTGAACCAGAACCCTCTAGCATGGCCCAAGCCCGCTCGAGCCCTTTGAGCTGAGGCGGCTGAGCACCAGCAATGGTTTTGCTTGAACCAAGGAAGAGCATGGCGTCTCAGACATGTAGGGAAAGAAGCGACGAGACGCCGGACAATTTTTGTGACCCAAAAGTTCTCTCACGCTGAGGCGCCAGGGGTGGTGTTCAATGTGGTGATTTGGTTCGGTAGTGGACATCTTGGATACCTTGGATTTATTCAATTGATAAATGTAATGCGGACTTGTGTTCAGTATGGTGTGACATTGGTGTCTAGGTGACTGGTTGAAGAGGCATGAAAGAAAAGGACGACACGCACGCACGATTCGGAAATCAGTACCGAGGGGTTCCATTTTAAGCCATTGCAAGTAGAATCCAAGAAGTATTTGTTCCATAACAAATTTACAATGACAGGAGTTGTCGTATGGGAAGAAAGCTGGTTTTGTTGGAGGCACAGCCACACCCGGCTTGCTCGCAGATCCTAGGGATGCGCAGCACCGCAGCAGATCTGGGCGGCTTCACCACTTGCAGGGAGGTGCGTCCTGGTGCGAGAGGCGTCAGTTTCTAAAATACGTAACTGATTTATATACGTAACTGATTTACATTCATGTGTCTTTCCCCCTAACCCTAGTACGGACAAAACCAACGACATAGCACTCTCTACTGTACCCTATCCAGTGCGCTCTGGTAGCGAATTTTGTTCATTGTTCTGTTTTATGGCTGTGCGAGTCATACGAAATTGTGTGAATCGGTCATGATTAGAGCGCACACTGCGCGCTGGTTCGCTCAACACGTGGGCGTGTCGTTAGGCGCGGACCCTTCCTCCCTCAATTCGACATCGGCCACATAATAGTTGTATCTGGTTCCCTTTCCAGTCAAAAGGACTTTGATCGACATTTTCGGGATCGTTGAGGAAATTTCGGCTCCAGTACGTTATGGCTTTACTCAGCACTTGACTCGACGCTTGTGTTATCAATCTTCACACGAACTCCGAATTAGACGCTTTATGTGGCATGCATGACGGCTCGGCTTTAAAAGTCAACGCAGGCCAAGCATGGGGCCGCCCATCTCCTTATCAACCCCCCCCCCTTTATCTTCTGCTAGCAGGGCATGGAAAAGCATTCGTCAAGGTCCGGTGATCGGAGTGATCACGGGGCCGCGTTTGAACCGCGTAGTGGAAGGGTCATCGAGCACCGAAAGCTTGGTGTGTGGGACCTCTACGCCGAGCGTGACAAGTTGCTGTCGTATTTTCCTACATCATGGAAGATAGATGCTTATTTGGGTTTGGGGAACGATATCCCGTATCTTTGGAGGGCTATATCCGACATATGGACCGTCTCATATCCACTGTTCTCCCTCTACTTGCTCCTCACTTTGGCGAAATCCCTGCTCCCATCTTTGAGTTTATGGTGTGTAGATTTCTTTCCTTTCCATGACGACAAACGCTCATAATGTTTCAGGTTTTCGGGACAGCTCCTTAGCATTGTAAGCACCGATCAAATGCTTCCTTGAGTCACTGGAACTGAGCCTTTTGGCTTCTCTCTTCGTCTTGCAGGTCCAAACCGCCGTTGACACCCGTACCGTTGACTCGCAATTCCTCTTTCAAATTGCCGGTGGACGCGCACTCTGTACAGCAGCACAACATCTTATTGGACATGCTTCGGGGAAGGCATCTGATTCCCTCAATAAGTGCTCCAGGCAGGTTTACTTGACACACATTTTCCACGCCACGGTTCGCCTTGACGTTCCCACCTGGGACAATCCCACTGTGTCAGCACAGATCAATGCTCTCTATTCGACGAATTCCTCTCGCACTCCTGTGTGGGAAGCAATCACGTCTTTCATTGACATAGGATCTGCTTTCCTCAGGGTGCTTTCTCAGACAGTCGTGCTGTTCAGTGCCCTGCGGGAGCAGGAGGACGGCCTACTCCTCGCTCTGTTATCATTTTCCAGTAATATGATATCCTATGTAAACATGTCACATGCTTACGACTTTTTGAGCGGAGGTAAGTTAGGATGTTCCTTATGCGTTCCGTCCCTCGGGTAAATGATGGTATCAGCTTGGGCGGCCACCACGCGCAATAAGGACTTCATCAGAATGGAAGGCCTCAAGCGTCTGGCTAACAATTCTAAGCATCGTAAGGAAATCGTAGCAGGTGCCCTTTCCCAGTACCTTACCGAAGGCGCGTCGAATGCTCAAAATAGCGATTTCGCACTGACATATTTGACAGAATATCGCGCTTTAGCTGACCGAGTGGGGGGACAAGCGAGTGGCTTCTGGGCCTCCTACTATGAAAACTGGACTGACGGCGCACTCCATCCTATCCGCCTCCTTAACCTCCCACTACGTGAACTGCCCCAAGTACGTTTACACAAGAAAATCTTTTTTTATATAGCCCGATCTCAGACCATCTCAGGTTGTGTTTGCCCTTCGAGCAGCCCAGAATCCTTCATCGATCCCAATCTCCCTCGCCTCCCTACATCTAGTGCAAAACGCTTCGTACATGTTCATGACAAATCTGAGTATGGTTCTAGAGAAAACAGGGACTTTCGCAGAGCGGCTTTCCGCCCTGAGAAAACTCTTTGAGGCTGTGAACATTTCCAACCAACTCGTGGATGGAACCATTCCATTTCCAGAGAATGAGCAGTCATTGCGCTATGGAATATCGCTAGAATTCAGGTACTCGATCTCTTCGGTCTGCATGTAGCCCAAAATGCTAACGCGAATGTGGTCATTAGGCATGTGTCGTTTCGATATCCTGGCAGCGAGAAATATGCTTTGCGCGACATTTCCTTTAAAGTTGGGCCAGGTCAACTTTGTGTACGTCCACCCATATCATACCCTTATAAGTTAGGTACGAAAGTGGATTCACCTCCTCTCTCATCACAGGTCATTCTTGGTTCGAACGGATCCGGAAAGAGCACAATCCTGAAGCTTTTGGCTCGCTTATATGACCCTACGGAAGGGATCATCCTCGTCGACGGAAAGGACATCAAGACGTTGCGGTTGGCAGATCTTCGGCGCACGATGGCAATTTTGTTTCAGGACTATACACTCTTCCCACTTTCGGCAAGTCTATTTTCCCATATGTTGTACCCGAGCCCGCCAATACGTTTGTTTGTTCACAGATCAGAGAGAACATTGCTCTTGGTGATCCTACTCGCGCACACGACGATGCCGCGGTCGAGCAAGCTGCGCATCTGGGATGCGCGTCCGAGGTTATCTCTCGCCTCCCAGAGGGCATTGATACTTACCTCGAGCGGCCTGTCAGTGACCAGTACTCTGGGCTGCCGGATGGGACGACAACACTTTTTGGGCGGAAGATTGACAGTTGTTATTTGCGAGGGATTGTGGATACGCCAACCGACATTGTCCTAAGCGGTGGAGAGATGCAAAGGGTGGCGGTGGCAAGAACGTTCATGCGATCTTCTTCTGTGGAACAGAGAGTCGGGCTGTTACTGTTTGACGAGCCGAGTGCCTCACTGGACACCACTGCCGAACACGGTATGCACTTCGCCCACCTTTGTCCATTCGGTCATTGACGCTAAGCGCAATCGTGTTTAGATCTATTCTCCCGGCTTCGGGAGATGCGAGGAAACAAGACGTTGATATTCTCGACGCATCGGTTTGGCAATCTTACGCGACATGCAGATATCATCTTGTACGTTTATTGTCTCCAGTGGCGCATTGACTCGGCTGACCTCTTACTACAGATATCTGAACGAGTCCGTAATTCTTGAGACGGGCACTCACGAAGAGTTGATGACGCGCGAGGGTTCTGATTATGCCCGTCTGTGGAAAATTCAGGCTCAAGCATTTTTGTGATTGCATGCAACACAGGATTGTTAATAATGCTAGAGGATTTGACTCGGAACTCATCAGGCTTTTGCTAGAACTGGTCTGAACACGCCTTTTCTGAACCTGTACCAGTGACGAGACTCCATGTCCTTGAACTTGGGATTGTAGATAACGATATGTGACAAGAGAGTGTACAGTAGACGTCGAGCGCGCGAGAGTTAGTACACCGTCGTTTCGTGACATAATAGATTAGTGATAAAATCATGTGACCCGGCGTCATTTGTCCTGCATCGTTGAGCACCAAAGACGACGAATCCTGGAAAATCGAGCATTCGCGCTCGAATTACCATTCTAACGCATTCAAATTATTTCGTCGTCTCCCGCTACCTTTCTCTCACTCTCCCATGGTGCATCGATAATGGCGGGACCGAAACGTGGGGCAAAGCTCGGAAATCTGGATCGCGCCCGGCGGTCCTTGCTTCCCTGCACCCGTCCTCGCTTACCGCAGAGGGGCCCCTGCCCCTGACTAGCCCATATGCGGCCACACAGCAGGACGGTACCCTGCCGGTCCAGGAACCAGAAGGGGCCGCGGCCCTGTCAATTCAACACCAATCGACAAGACTATGATCTACGCGACAACAGTCCCCGCAACCCTCTGCACCGCAGAGGATTTGCGCTAAAACGATCCCCGGAAGAAATACAAACCCGGATGACGATACGAAGTACATGTCGAAAACAGCGACCCCGGCTCTCGCGATCCGCCCGCTGGAGGCCCAGCCGACGTGCCTCGGTCTCAGCCTGACGTCGCGGGTGGCTCTAGGGACACCAGTGACATACAAGGTGTTACTGTCTCACGTTCGGACTGCCCTACGGTTGGGAGAAAGCGAGTCGACACCAGCGACGCCCCGGGCTCGACCATGAGGCCTGCATGAGGGCCCAGCACGCAGCAGCTGGTCCCGGCCCACGCACGCAACTTATCAGGGTGGCGCATCACCTGACCTCGACCACCCACCTCCTCAGTCTCGGTCGCACACTGACCCCGCGTTCTGCATGAACGTGCCATTCTCCATCCAGAGGCAGACTGGGAGCCACATCCGGTCGACGAGGGGGACTTTGGCGCATCCACTGTCACCCCTCTCAGTTGCCCCACGCAACGCTCGGCGCGCATATACACTGTGGTGCGATGCAGCGGGTATGCGTGCGGCACAGATGGGGGTGATAGTAGATGCTCCACTGTCCATCCCGTCGACCAAGCGCGGTCGTCAGCCTAATATCGTTGGCCTGCAGGTGAACGAGGCAGCAGAGCACGGCAGCTATTGCGTCCTCCAATGCGGGTGGGGGCATTGCGATGGCTCGCCCAGCATGGGTAGTAGCAGCTGCGGTGCAGGCGCGCGGGGAGATTCCTCAGGTGCTCCGAGGTCCGAGTGTGGCAGTGGCGTCCCCAGAGCTGCAATACGATGCAGCCCGTGGGACGCCAATCTCACACTCGCCCCTCGGAGCATCCGGGGGATTCGGACGTGCATAGGTTTCAGCCTGACGTCGCGAGTGGCCTTCGGGACACCGGCGACTCTCAAGGTATTGCCGAATCACGTTTGGACGGCCCTACGATTGGGAGGAAGCGAGCTCCTACCCGCTCTCCACCCGGCATCGCGCCTCAGGACTCCACCTCACCCTGGCGCACAGCGGAATCGGCTGGACCGCCCGTGGGGCCACCATGAGCTTCGACGATCAGATCGATGTGGGCCAAGCTCCAGCCCACTCCAAGCCCCGCCCCCTGGCCGCTCCCTGCGACGGATGATCCCCACGCATCTGTCTTCGTCCTTTCCCGCACGCAGCTCATCAGGGTGGCGCATCACCCGAGCTCAACCGCCAGTCGACCCATGCTGGTTCGCATATCTACCCTGCGTTCTGCTTGAACGCGGCTAAGCTTCAGCCCCTTCTGAGGCCGGCCTCGGGGCACGCCTCCTGGCTGCACCCTGCGACGGGCGATCTCCATACGCCCATCCTAGTCTCTTCTCGTGCCTCAGTCGATCAGTGTGGTGCACCACCCGATCCTGACCGCCGATCTACCCTTGCTGGGCTGCATATACCCTCGCTGGGTCGCATAACAACCATACGTTCCGCACGAACGTGGCCCCCTCTCTTCAGAGGCGGGCCGAAGACCACATTCGGTCGACGAGGGGGACTTTGGAGCATCCACTGTCACCCCCTCTCCGTTGCCGCATGCAACACTCTGCACGCATATCCGCTGCATTGTACTGCAGCCCTCAGGATGCCTACTCCCGCACTTCACTATTTCGTTTGCCCGCAGGCTAACGATCCTTACAGCTCCCCCGCGCGCCTGCACCGCAGCTGCCCCTACCCACGCTGGGCGAGCCGTCACAACGTCCTTGGCCGCCTTGGCGAACGCATTAGCTGCCGCACTCTGCTACGTCGCCTGCCCGCAGGCCTACGATCTTTACAGCCCTTTTTTGCGCACGCACCGTGGCTCCCCTACCTACGCTGGGCGAGCCATCGCAAGTCATCAGGAAAACGGGAGATGTCTTAATGTGACTTAAACACTCTTAAAGGCTCTTAATTGTGATTTTAAGGAGATTTTAAGGCGATTTCATCTGCTTAAATTTTTGCTTACTTTTGCTTGTGTCAAGACGATCCATTTCCTTAATTGTCCTTATTATATCTTAATGGGCTTGATGGAGCTTAGGCCAAGGCGGGCATCAGGAAATGGGAAAGGTCTTTAAACACTCTTAAAGGATCTTAAGCATGATTTAAGGAGGCAATAAGGAGATTTCATTCCACTAATATCAAAATTGGTATATCAAAGCAAAATTTAAGGGTGTTAAGGGAAATAAATGGGGAAACAAAAACAAAAATGAAACGTCCAGGAGAGGAGACGAGTGTCTCCTGGGTCTGGTGTTGGTGTCGTCGTCCCCCCTCTCGTCGTCGTACCCCTCTCTCTTCGTTGTCCCCTCCCTGTCGTCGTTGTCGTCTCCCCTCCCTCCTGCCCACCCTGCGAGCAGGGGCTCGCAGTGGTGGTGATGGTGGCATCACCCCTGTCCCACTCAGTCATTGTTGTTGTTGTCGGTCCTATCCCCGCGTCGTCGTCATCCCCCGTTGTTGTTGGTTTGCCGTTGAGCACCTGCGGTCCACCTTGCAAGCAGGGGCTCGCAATGGTGGTGGCCAGTAGGAACCATGCCTAGTCGTTGTTGATGCTGTTGCTGCTGTGCTGGGTGCAGAGTAAAGGGCAGGTGGGCTGGTGTGGATGTACCTGACATGGCATCATGTCTGCGAACATGAAAAGACCATGTTCCACTCTGCTGAGGCCCAGGTTGGGGGCATTTCAGCCAGTGTTGACACCATGCTTGCCACACAATGTATGAAGTGATGCCAATGCCGGCAACCTCAAATGCGATACTATATTCGCTGAGGGGGAAGCAGAGATATCAGATTCAATGGCGTAGAACCAGGGGGCACCTCCAGAGGGGTCCCACCGATGCGCAAGGTATCAATAAGGCAACACCATGGCGTACACACGATTTCTGCATCTGTAAACCTGGAAATCTATCAGAAAGTGAAAAGGAGATGAAAATGAACTTGCCATAAGTCAAAGTATGTCCTCCCACCCTCCCCCATCGTCGCTCACCACCTCACGACCCAAACATGCTGCACGAACCATGATGACGACCCGCACAATGACGGAAGCATGCATGTACCGCAAGTGCGGTACATGGTAAATCCAAATATAACGCAGGAAGTCAACGGCAGATGGGGTGGGTGACAGCAGACGGGATGGGTGAGGGGGGCGATTGCTTTCGAGGGGTTATTGCAGGAGCGTGACGCAATTGAGAATTTGGCTTTGCAGGAGGGGTCCAGGTCGCCAAGGTGTCAGAGGAGCGGGCGGTGGCGGGCTGGTGGAATAGTTGGTGCAGCGTTATATGGACGAGGCGGCGGCGCACGAACCGGTACACTCGGAGCACTCGGCGGTGGTGGCATGCATCAGGAAAACCTCATTTTGTCTTATCATGTCTTATCATGTCTTAATGCATGGCTAAGACAGGTTAAGACAACCT
Organism: Lactifluus piperatus; assembly: GCA_003315875.1. Lineage (NCBI taxonomy): Eukaryota > Fungi > Basidiomycota > Agaricomycetes > Russulales > Russulaceae > Lactifluus > Lactifluus piperatus. Next base: position 13,064 of record QFDX01001447.1, read on the forward strand.
TGTGTTAAGATGGATGTGTCTTAATTCAGACAGGTCTCGTTCTTAACAAGAACATTTCTTAACCTAAGACACTTGTCTTAGCATAAGACAAATGTCTTAGCATAAGACAAGTGTCTTAGCATAAGACAAGCATCTTAGCATAAGACAAGGTCATAAAATAAGACAGATAAGATGTAAAAAAAGTCCCTTTAAGATCAAACCAGTCATGACAAAGACACATTCAAACAGCTCAAATTCACATAAAAATCTATCTAATGACATCATACTGTAGGTCATATTCTATGCTACTCGTACCCCATCCATAGCCATCGCTGTGGCCCCTCGTCCCTCGCGCTGGTGCTGCCGCAGGCGCTGTCCTCGCGCCGTTGGTGCTGGTGTGGGCGTTGTCCCCGCGCTGCTAGTGCTGGTGCGGGCCTTGTCGTCGTGCTGCTGGTGTTGCCGCGTGGGTTGTCTGCTGGTGTAGCCCTCGTCCCTCGCGCTGGTGCTGGTGCGGGCGTCGTCGTCGCGCTGCTGGTGCTGCCGCGTGGGTTGTCCGCTGGTGTGGCCCTCGTCC
>QFDX01001450.1:0-27848 GCA_003315875.1 Lactifluus piperatus
ATTGTCCTAGAAAGAAATGAAATCGCCAAAATATTGCCCTAGGCAAGCAATGAAAAAGGACCCCATGAAGAAATGAAATCGCTAACATATCACCCTACATCGGTAAACCTGCAAGAAACTTTTTGGGCTCATACGAGCTCGTACGAGCTCGTATGAGCTCAAAAAGGGGCAAAAGTTGATGAAAGTTGGCCAAAGTCCATAAGTTGAAAAGGAACCTAGATTTTGTGGGAAGCTATGTTTTAGGACTACTTAAAAAAGGTACAAAGCTGTAAAAAAGTTGCTGAAGTACAAAAAGTATGAAAAGCGAGCAAGTTGACATAGTGACTGAGTGGTGAAGTGACAAAAAAAATTATAGAATCACATTTTCAACAATCTACACTCAGTGCCGCCTTCATGGGCCCCCAGCACCCCTTTAACTCATCCTACTCAAGTAACTCAACACCCTTGGAGTGACGCAGTCGCATCCCATTTGCAGAGAGGTGGGGTCAGCAGGGCCTAGTTGTTGTTGAGGCCAAAAAAAAACAGTATATCTAGAACAGAACAGAGTGTTAGTCAAAAACTGAAGGAATAATAAGAAAAAACATACTTATAAAGTGTCGACGGCACCAAAATATTTACAAGAGGGGAGCCAACAAGGTGGAGGAGGCAGCAAGCGTTGCGATCCCATTGATTTCCAGTTGATCATTAGAGTTTGAACTGAGTTTTAACTTACTTTTGCTAGTACCAATGGAACCAAAAAACCCACCAAACCCGTCACACGGGTGTGAGTTTTGAATGGGTACCTCAAACATGACCCGTACCTGTACCTGTCTAACCCATTTTGTAACTTTCCCACTTTTTGTCATCCGCCTAGCATGAGTGAATCTGAGCTTTTGTCCCTTTTTGGCTTTTGCACTTGCCGCGGCCCGAAAAAGCCGGAAAGCCAGAAAGTTTTTGTACAATTGCCCGATGTAGGCAATCAAATAACACACATGTCATTGTATTTGCCTAGGCATTTCATATCATATTTTTACTGGGCTGCAAATAAATGGTTTGGCAGGGCATTGCCTAGAAGTTATCATTAAAGTGGTAGCTACCACTCAGGATGGGAGCACCAACAGCGTGAGGATGGGAGCACCAATGGCGCGAGGACGGGAGCACCAATGGCGCAAGGACAAGGGCTGCGGCATCACCAGCTGCATGAGGACAACAGGCAAGGCACCACCAGTGCAAGGACAGGAGCACCAACAGTGTGAGGACAATGGCTGTGGCATCACCAGCTGCGCGAGGATGGAGAGCACCAGCCATGCGAGGATAATGGGCATGGTAGCAGCAGCGGTACGAATTTGTTTTTAGGGTTTCTTTTCTTTTTTTTAGTACAAGTGCCTGTATTTACTTAGATAATGTAAATGATTATGTAAAAACCCGTGGGATGGCGGGTATAACCATTATTGGAGTGTGCAGTGGATGAATGCACACAAGAGGTCAAATGCATGTGAGCCAGCAAGCCGGTAGGAGCCATTGACTAACCAGCTGCCTTTCCCGGCTACTTGGCTCTTAAGAAATAGGCCAGGGACAGGCTCAGCTAGGAATTGGCTCAGCTAACGGCTCAGCAGGAGCTGCCAACACACTAGTGGCAGAGTCAAGATCAAGTCAATTAAGACAGATTCAAGAGATATTTAAGGCCCTATTTTGTTAAGACGGATCAGACAGGTGCCTCTTCTTAAATGTGTCTTAGCTTGAAATTAAGACAAATTAAGAAAAATTAAGACCATTGATGTTTTCCTGATGTGTTTGGGGCTAAAAAGCTATGGTGATGGTGTGTACAGGTGCGCATACTTTTTCTCCTCAATGTTTTTGCACTGACCTCTTTGTGGTTGTAGTTCCTTCACTTTCCTATCCCCTTCTCCAGCCCCTATGGTGAACAAGCACCTCTGTGCACACCTGTGTGCTCAACAGCACCATTCATCACCTCAAGAATGTTCTTCATTGTTGCTGCATGGATGGCCATTGCTTGAGCACATCAGGGTGTTGACTTTGGCCAGTGGGCCTCTTATGACATCTGCCTGTGTTACGTTGGCATGCATGGTGTGCCGCATTTGTGGGGCATTCATGTGTTCATTGCTGTGCAGGTTGTAGTCATGGGTTGATGCACATGTATGTGATTGGGTGGTGTAAGGGTGAGCATTGACACATCAACAGTGACGATGATGTGGGGAGAGGACCCACAACGATGCAACAACCACGATGCAACAACCACAACAACTGCAAGGATCGTGATGTGACAGCCATGAGGACCACAACCACGATCACCACAACATGACTACCACAACAACCACGAGGATTGCAACGTGACGACCATGAGGACCACAATCACGATTACCACAATGCGACTACCACGGCGACGAGAGGGGGGACGATGACACCACCACAGATACCAACACCACACCCAGGAGACACTCATCTCCTGGGTGTTTTTCTTTCTCTTCAGTACAGTAGTTGCAATTACTCATGTATTTTACATTGTAGTTACATACTGTAGATAAATAAAAATAATCATTACCCGTTCAAATACCCCGACCCACAAGGATCCCATGAGACCCACGTGCAAAAACCCACAGGTTGGCAGGTAATATACCTGTACAGGGGCAGGTATGGGTGATGACTCAAGTACCTGCGGGATTACCTGTGCAGGTGCCTAGGTGCACATGATTGCAATCCACCTGAGGAAAACATTGCTTGCAGTGCAGATCTCCCCCAATCTTGGGAAACATGGCACAAACACTTTGGCCACATCAGCTACCAAGGACTACAGGAGTTACATCATAAAGATTTAGTCAACAGCTTCAAGATTAATGCAAAATCTGCTAAACCAGATTGCCACATGTGCATTGAGGCTAAGCAGTCACAGAAGCCTTATCCCCAGCATTTGGCTCACACTACTCAGCATGCAGGGGAGCTCACACATCTTGATGTCTGGGGCAAATTCTCTGTCCAATCTATCAACAAATCTAACTACTACTTCCTTGGCTTGCTTGACAATTATTCATGTCATGTCACTGTTGAAGGTCTTAGCCTAAAATGCAATGCTGCACACAAGGTCAAAGACTATATTATGTCCCTGAAAACTCATGGCAAAAACCCACATGCGATCTGTTGTGATGAAGGCTGCAAATTCCTGACAGGCGATCTCATCAACTGGCTGAAACAGGAAGGAATTCAACTACAGACCACTGCTGCCTATTCACCATCCCAAAATGGAGTGGCTGAGTGCATGAATTGCACCTTAGTCAAGCCAGCGTGCACCATGATCAATGTGCACAATCTCCCCAAATTCCTTTGGGAGTTAGCAATCAAGCATGCTGCCTACCTCTGGAATAGGGCTTACACATGCGTTTGCACGATTATGCTGTACCAGGCATGGACTGGAGAGAAACCCAATGTTTCCCACTTACGGGAGTTCAGTGCCCCTGTTTGGGTCCTCTGGCAAGGCACCCATAGAGGGCACAAGCTACAACCAAAGTCGTAGCAACGTCTATTTGTTGGTTATGAAGATGGTGCAAAAGTGGACAAGTACTACAGTCCGGAATCCCAGAAAATCCTCATTTCACATAATTTCCATTTTCTCACATTGCCTGACCAAACTCCAGCTGCAGTGGAAGGTGTAGAAATCAATGCACCCAAAGTACAGTGTGAGGGGGAGGCAGAGGGCAGTGCACTGCATGCGGTTGCCCAAGATTCCATCGTATTCACTCCAGATTCCACCGCACCACTTACCACTGCTTTGCATGACACTGCAGACCACCCGCACCCTTTACCCACAAATAAAAATCAAAAGCAGAAAGAGTGTAAGGACACTACCTATGATTCAGACCACTTACTGCAGGAGGGACTCTCACACAGGCTACAAAAACAGCCGTGTGTTGATTACCAACTCCTTGACGACCCCTATAGCGATGACATCCATGAATTCATACCTGCCTCTACTGATATTACATGTGCTGTGTATGAGTCGACTGGTGATGATGAGCCAAAAACTCTCAAACAGGCTAGAAAGTCCACTGACTGGCCGGAATGGGAAAAGGCTATCCTTGCTGAGTTAGATCAGCTCATGCACATGGGTACCTGGCAACTGACAGCAAAGCCTGCTAGTGCAGTCCTGATCACCAACAAATGGGTATTAGTCAAGAAGTACAACAAGGCTGGTCAGCTAGTGAAGTACAAGGCTCGACTCATAGCAAAGGGATGCTCTCAGAGACCGGGGCAGGATTACAATGAAACATTTTCACCCATTGTGTGCTTAGAAACCATTCACGTGATCCTTGCTCTCATCCCAGTGAAGAACCTGAAGGTCCAGCAGATGGACATAAAAGGCACTTACCTAAATGCCAACCTCCAGGAGCAGGTCTATATGTGCTAACCTGATGGTTACAGTGATGGCACCAATTGTGTACATCAGTAAAATAGCAAGTGGCTGGAGCCACTTTTCGGGCTTTTTTTGACTTTTCAGCTGGACAGCAAGCCAACCAGCCTCAAGTTAGCACCAGTCAACAAGTAAATATGACCTGTACATTCCAAGCAGCCTTTTTTTTTGCGTGCTCAGAGTCCTTTTCAGCTCCTACACCAACACCTTTGTGCCCATCCTCGCTGACACCCTCTAGCTCATCTGCATCAAACAACTTAACCCACACAGCAGTACCCACGAATCCGCACCCACACGCATCCAAACTCAAATGTGTCCTTGCCAGTCACACCTTGGCCCCTGGCCCCACTCACTCCAACTCTATCCACCGTGCCACCACCACCTACATCAACAGCCCACAATGCCCCTTCTTCCTCCTTCTTGTCTCACACTGTGCCGGGGGGATGCACAGACAGCCCTTCACACAACAGCCAGACCCCCATGATGGAGTGCTGCTGCCCCAGCCCCCAGGTCATGGTATGTGCTCACTTGGGCAGTGACAGCTATGCCAAACAGTATGAGCAGGATGTGGTTGATGCTGATTGAGTCTGCATTACCCTTGGCCTTTGCGAGTGAGAGGGGGTTGTGTCGTGAGGCAGACTGTGTCGTGAGGCAGACCTTGTCAAAAAGAGTTAGTCATCGTGTACAAATATAGATAAATAACACGTCAACAGTCAATGAAGACACGGCGGCGGCGGACAACTTTGGTGCACGTGCGTACAAGGCCAAATGGCCCGTGCACATACCAGGGGTATATAAACCCTCACATTTCGAGCATTTGAGTAGGGCTTGTCCCACTAAGTTAATTATTAATATGTAGTTATTACAAAATAATTTTAAATAGATAAGATCAACTGTTTGACTTGTTGGGCTTGTTGGCCGGCGATAGCTCAGTTTTTGCCAGCTGGTCTTATTTCTATGGTTGCTGTTTGGATTCCTGACTTGTGAGCTTTTTTAACTGGAATGAGCTGGTTTTAGCTGGATCCAGTTGATTCCAGCTGATCCAGCGATGTGCGAAAAACCTGATGTATGCTGTCTCATTAAAACCCTTTATGGACTAAAGCAAGCCAGCCATGAATGGAACAAGGAGCTTGATAGATGCCTGAAGACTATCGGTTTCTGCCCCCTTGAATCTGACACATGTGCCTATACAAGAAAAACTCAAGGCAATTTTCAAATTCTTACTATCTGGGTAGACAACATTCTACTCTTTAGCAGTACTCAGGAGGGCATGGATCGACTGAAGGCAGACTTGAATGGCATCTTGGATCTTATGGACATTGGCAAGCCATCAAAGATCATAGGCATTGAGATCATGTTACAGTTCGGATGGACCATAAGTGCGAAGTGCACTAAGGGAATCGATACTGATTGAGGCGGAGGACTATTACCAATAATCCTATGATGACGTTGATAACCAAGAGTTCTTGGTTAAGTAAGACTGTGATCAACAATACTAGACATAGTGTTGTGAGTTCAAGGTCCAGGTTGGCCCTATTGAGGCAGAGTGAGGGTGTACAAGATAAGTGAAAGAGGGATGATTATTAATAATGCGGTGGATTGTGCCAACACGTATAGCCACAATGTCTTTGTTGTACTGGACTTTGCAAGTTACAATAGGACTATATCGGGTTGGTCGAACCACCGCAGTAATTGGACCCAATTGCAACTGGAAAGGCCAAGCACGACAGGGAACAAGGGACTTGGAAAGAGGCCAATCCGATTCTGAACTAAGCTAAAGCTTAGGGCTTTAGCATCGTACTTTGAGAGCTTAAATACATGTGTGAGAATCATGTGCTACTACGCCTTTGACATGTGTTTCTAGTAAACACATGTCGCTTCGTCTCAAGCATGTGTTTCTAATAAACACATGCTCCTACAATCACATGTATTGTACAGTTCTTCGTGTCAATCCATAATCACATGTATCGTATACAATCACCTGATCAAGACTCTCCCAGCTCCTGTGGGGACAGCTAACTGTCTTGTCAGTCCAGTCCATGTCAAAACGTGACACTACCCCCTTTCTTAGGGCGATAGTGTCCACCTATCGCAGTCACCAAGGGTCGTCCTTGTCACCCTGAGGGACCCAGTTTCTAAAATGATCGTCCCACAATCCCTGATCCATACCTGCCATGTGACAACCCTTTCCCTGATGTGGGTGCATCTTAGGCACCCAGCACGACTTGGGCGTGCAGAACGTGTGAGGGAAGCGGCACCTCATCGCCAGATGGTGTCCCTGCTTGCAAAAGAAACACTTCGACGTGACAGTGCAGTCGCAGATGTGGTGTTTGGCAGGATTCCTGATACAGGAATTTCGGGCTTGGCAGGGGGCTGGTCGTTCTCTGTACTCATCCACTCGAAGTTGCTTACCATCTCCTCCATCCTCTCCCCAGGGAGTACTGTCACTATTGTGCCATTTACGATGCGTAGTCGGGTCCCCCTGGGGACACGTTCAGTCCACATTTCTTCCAGCTCCCCTGATGGATCGATGAGAATGTGTAAGCATATCAGACGACGACGAGATGGGGTTGCAGGAGCAGTCTGAGGCAGTGGGTGAGACGGAAGAGGGGGAAGCGGGTCCAGAGACAAAAGGGCCTGGAGTTGGTTGGCCAACGTAGCAGTCGATGGGGGTGAGACTTCCCCCAAGGCGGAGTGGTTTTGGTACAAAAGGGTCGGTGTAGGAGACGGGGGAGGTGTCCCTGGCTCTGCCGTCAGTTGCATAATTGGGGGGCATGCCCATGGCAACGTCGAGGAGCTTGATGACATCCTCCTCACTGCAGAATGGTTGGAATGTCTGTGTGCTGGCATCGGTGTAGGTGGGTTCTGGAGACATAGGACGAGGAGTGGAATGGTATGATGGGGGGTCTTCTTCTTCTTGGGGGTTTATATACATTCGTCACACCGCCCTTGGATTCTGATGATAAAATTCTCCGATCAACTCGGGGGCGTGTACTTGGTCAGCTGGCTCCCAGCTGTCATGAGCCTGGGAGTATCCTTTCCATCGAAGGAGGTATTGAAGCTTTTTCTTGAGCCCATATCATCTTGTTCCCAGTACCTGCTCCACCTCGTACTCCGGTACATCTTTAATCATATCTGGTGGCGGCTCCACATAGTTGCACCCATGTTCCTCCATCTCCTTATATGGTGTGAGAAGGGAGGCATGGAAGACATTGAAGATCTTCCAATGTGATGGGAGTGTGAGTTGGAAGACAATCAGAGACACTATTTTCTCGATAGGGAAGGGTCTGTAACACCTAGGTGCCAATTTGGCCAGAGGGTGTGTGAGTTTCAGGTTTGTCCCTTCAAGCCAAACTAAGTCGCCTTCCTTGTAGGGGACATAGTGGTACTCCCCCTTCTTGTGCCCACTCCTTTTTGCCATTAATTGTTGCGCCTTGAGGATAGCCTCCTGTGCATCTTCTTGTAATTGTTTCAGCCACTCTCGTCTTCGATTGACTTCTGGAAGCAATGTGTTCTGATGTTTCACTTGGAGTGTCGGAGTGTAGCCGATAAGGAGTTCGAATGGGGTTTGTCCCATAGTCTCATTTGGCCAGCTGTTCTTTACGAATTGTGCCATGGGAAGAAGTGCAACCCAATCGTCTTGTTGAACATTCCCATAGATGCGAAGGAATTGTTCCACACTTTGATTGGCTCTTTTGGACTGGCCATCAGTTTGGGGGTGATAGGCGGTGCTCATGTTCTGTGAAATTCCTAAAAGGGTACACAGTGTTTGAGTGAATTTGGCGTCCAAGCGGGTGTCCCGGTCTGAAATAATTTTCTGGGGTGCTCCATAGTGAGGAAAGATGTGTTGAGCGTATAGTTGGGCCAATTCTTCAGCAGTCACTGTTTTAGTGCATGGAATAAAGATTGCAGCTTTTGAGCAATCGTGATCAACGATTGTGAGTATGGCATCCTTTCCCTGGCTCTCAGGGAGGTCCGTGATTAAGTCCATAGCTACTGTTTGGAAGGGAGGAGCCCCAGAGGTTGTCGCAATTGGGAATAGAGGGGGTTTTGCCTGAACCATATTGGGTTTCATACTTTGACATACTGCACATCCTTTTACATAGTTTGTGACGAAGGCTCGCATTGCAGGACACCAAAAGTCTTGACTTAGTGCGTGCAATGTATTTCTAATACCTGGGTGTCCTGCTGTTATGTGATCGTGATATTGTTGGAGGAGCCAGCCATGTGGTCTTCCAATCATCGATCTCAGGTCGCTCTCCTTGCTGTTCTGCTACTTCTGCCTCGAGCCCTCCGAGTTGCAATGCTTGTGCAAAGAGTTTCTCCAGTAAGACAAGTACTTCCTCATTGTCATGAAGTCTGGTATCATAGCCCGGGTGTCGTGAGAGGTGGTCTGCATGATTTGTCTTTCCAGGTTTGTGTATCAAGGCGAAATCATACTCTGAAAGGTCTGCAAGATATCTGGCCACTCGTCGGTTTATCCTTTGTGGGGATCGGTAGTAAGTGAGTGAGGTTGGCATGATCCATGTACACTGTGATTTTGAAAGGAGATGATAATAAGATGTGTCGCCAATTTCTGAGTCCTCTAATGACCACTAGAAGTTCCCTATCATGAACATCATACCCCCTTTTGGCTTCATTGAGGGTTTGTGAGTGATATCCCACTGGGCAAAGGCGTCCATGCTTGTTTTCCTGATATAGGATTGCACCAGTTGCATACTGAGATGCATCTACTTCCAAGAAGAAGGGTTTGTTGTAGTTTGGGTGGTGTAGCACTGGATCACTAGCCACTATTTTGAGGAGTTGGTCCAATGCTTGAGTGCATTCCTCCGTCCACTGGAAGCTCTGTCCTTTCTTCAACAGTGAGGTGAGGGGCTTTGCCAGTCTGGCGAAGTCTCGAATGAAAGGTCTTTGGTATCCTAGAACACCCAATGTGCTCCAGACCTGTCTAACCATTTTGAGTTCCCTTGGCCAGTCTGCTAGTCCATCATGTTTTGTGGGATCAATTCGAATGGTTCCTCGTTCAACTCGTATGCCCAGGTAGTCTATGCTGGTCTGCTCGAATTTACACTTTGATGGCTTTAAGAAAAACGATTCCTTCTCGAGGAGTGCGAGCACTTGGTGTACTATTTCTCAGTGTAGAGAAAGATCGTTCGGTGTTGCTATCAAGATATCGTCCATGTACACATAGAGCATTCCTGGGTACTTGTTCTTGAGGGGTTGAAAGATTCGATCCATGGTTCTTTGGAATGTAGCTGGTGAATTTGTGAGCCCGAAAAACATAACAAGTGGTTGGTATAGCCCTATGGGCGTTTTGAACGCTGCCTTCCACTTGTCATCCGGTTTGATTCGAATGTTGTTATACCCCCATCGGATGTCCAATGCAGTGAACAACTCTTTCCCATCAAGTCCTTCAAGAATCTGTTCGATTCGAGGGAGGGGATAAGTGTCCCATATTGTGTACTTATTGACCATTCGATAATCTTGTATGGGTCGCAAACTTCCATCCTTCTTTTTGATAAAGAAGTAGGGTGTTGACCAGGGGGAGTCCGACTTTTCAATATATCCGAGCTTTTCATTTTCCTTTATGAATCTTTCTGTCGCCTCCAGCTCTGCTTTAGTGAGAGGGTACACCTTGCAATTGATCGTCGCTGGTGCGTCTGGGACCAATTTAATCGGGTGATCTTCTGGTCGCATTGGAGGAAAGCGTTTAGCTGCTTCTTCCGAGAACACTTGAGTGTGTTGTTGGTATTCTTGCGGAACATCTTGGGCTGTCAGGGTTTTCCTCTTCTTGTTGGCCACTATGGCCCATTCCTGGGCGATGTTCCTTGCTAGGACGATGATCTCTTCTCCTTCGTTCAGGTCCTCAGGGGTGGTCATTCTTCAGCTCCTCATTCTTCGCCTCTGCTCTCTCCATTTGAACCACTTTGTCTCTATTCGTATTGTTCCACCCTTTAGCTGTCCTTCTGCCCAATCAATGTCAGGGTTGAAGTGTCGTAGCCATGGGTAGCCGAGAATGAGTCGATCATCACCTAGATTGGTGATATAGAATCGCTGTAGGACTTTGTTGTTTCCTACATATGTTCTGAGGATACAATAGTCCGTCACGCTTCCTGCTTTATTGCCTGTTCCATCCACATTGAAGATCGGTCGTGGCACTTCTAATTTTCTTTGCCCTAGCCTCCACTTGATTGCTAGTCGATAGTCCATGAAGTTTTCTGTAGGCCCACTATCGATGAGGGCTACTTCATCGGTCTGTATATGCATGCTTGAGAATGTCACTGGTAATTTGAGACTACGAATTCTTCTAATATACATTGGGACATTCTGCGTATCGTCCTGAGGGTCAACCACCATCCTCAGGCCTTTCAAAAATCCTCGTTGTCGAGTTTCATCATATCTTCCACAATCATGTCTCGGTCTTCTTCATTCAGGCTTCGGAAATATTGAAGCATAGCTTGAGACGTCATAGGTACAGTTTCTTCATTGTCTTCCTCCTTTGTTGCTTTAACTGCTGTTGATGATCCTTTCTGTCCTTGGGTCATCTTTGGCTTCTTGGGACAGTTCCTTGCTACGTGTCCTTGTCTTTCACAAAAGAAGCATCGCCCTTCAGCAGCCAGTTTCTTCTTCTTTTCTTCCGTCATTGGGCCTACTCATGCCAGGTCTACATCCATGGCATCAGGGTCGCGTCATTGCCACCCTCGTGATGACCCTCCTCATGGCAGTCCCGCTCGTGGTGGTCCTCCTCTGGTCCATGACTTATGCCCTTGAAGATTCTGCCTCCAATTCTTCTTTGATCCATGGAGGTTGAAGCCTTTGGCCTCATCTTCAATCCACTGTGCTTGCTCCTCCTGGGCCGCCTTCTGCCAGTCTCCCAAGGTATATGTCACTCCTCGGGGCATATGGGATCGTAGAGCCCTGTGGAGTGCTGTGGGTAACCCTTTTTGGAACTGAAATATGCTCGCAGGGTGGTTTGCTGGCCATCCACTCTGGTTCAAAAGGGTATGGAATTTCGCAATGTATCTGTCCAGATCTCTTCCTTGCATGGTAAGGCTTACAAGCTCATTGAATGCTTGTTGCTGTCATGAGGTGTCCATAAAGGAGGATTCAAAGCTTGTCTTGAAGTCTGTCCATAATTGTTCATCATTTGGGTCTGTTCCCCTATTCAATGCGTCATCCAGTTCATCCATTTTCTTCTTGACCCAATCATCCACAAGAGGTCCTCTCATGTAGGTAAGGAACCAAATGACTCGTTGGGCTGGTACAGATAGGTTTGGATGTGTGGGATTGAGTCTCCAATAACGTTGGAACTCTCCCATAAATTCTTCACTTTTGGATCATTCTCCTGTGAAGATGGACAGGGGGTTCCCTGATGTTCCTCCTTGTGGAGGTGGTGGTGGTTGCGCTGGGAGAGCAGCAGTTCCTGTTCCTGGGGATCCTCCTCCCGGAGGTCCTCCTCCTCCTCGAACTTGAGAGCCACTGGCTGTTGCTGATCGTATGAATATTGGTGACAATGTTGCCCTTCATTGTGCTCGTGCACTTGCTGCTTCTGCTGTCACATCCATCGTTTCCCAGGGATGAGGTTCTTCCGCTGCTGCTGCTGGTGCTGGTGGAAGGGGTTCTGACATAACTCCTTTGTGTGCAAGGGATATGAAGTCGGTTCCTACTCAGAGTAGGGCAGTGTCAATGTCAATGTCTGGTTCTGTAACCGCTTCAGCGGTTGGGGTGACTACAAGCGTTGGGATGGGTACTGTGGACTCTCGTTGAACAGTGGCAGGCTCGTCCTCGTCACTGTCGTGAGGTGTGTGTCGGAATTCCTGGGGAGAAACAGGTGTGCGTGGTGAATAATCGGGGTGGTTCTCATCTGTTGCTCGATACCACCCTAGTCTGTAGTCCGGATAGGTTTCCTTTGCTATTGCACAACTTGGCTTTGTGACATATGCTTTGTCGTTCCAGAAGACAACGTGCCACTCGTGATTGATGAACTCAACTGCAAGGTCCTGGGGTTGTCCTGTCTGTGTGTTGGCTGCTCGAATGTGGTAGCAGTCCCTGTCTGATTCATTTACAAATTCTCTCCAAACTGCTTCTCCTCTGATGTGTGGAGGTAAATCGTCCCTGTACCATTGAAGGACTATCATCCACTCAGTATCCCGACTGTACTCTAGTGGGATCGACACTTTGGAATCCTGCTATGAGGTGGAGGATATCTGTTTGAAGGTTGATGAGTCATTGATACCCTGCAAGGGTGGGATTCCTTTGTACTGTTTGGATTTCTTGCCAAAGTTGAAGGAGTAGCAATCGAAAGTTTTCGACTCTCCTTATGCGAGCAAGTGCGTCTTCAAACTCTTCTATGAGTATCCAAATTTCTGCTGTTAGTTAGTGTCCACGCTGCTTGACTTGCTTCTCTTGATAGGTTTCCCCTTTGATAGGCAGTGTGTATCTCTTGTGCACACTGAAAACTTTCGTAGAATTGCTCATAGAGTCCTCTTAACTCTTCTGGTGTTCCTTCTGGCCAGAACTCGACGTTGTCCTGGTAGATGATAGGAGGAATGATGACTGTGATTATACTTTGTCTGCAACCTATTGCGACTGACTTCCTTCTGATAGGAAGCTTTAGCTTATGTTACGGTTCGGATGGACTGTAAGTGCGAAGTGCACTAAGGGAATCAATACTGATTGAGGCGGAGGACTATTACCAATAATCCTATGACGACATTGATAACCAAGAGTTCTTGGTTAAGTAAGACTGTGATCAACAATACTAGACGTAGTGTTGTGAGTTCAAGGTCCAGGTTGGCCCTATTGAGGCGGAGTGAGGGTGTACAAGATAAGTGAAAGAGGGATGATTAATGCGGTGGATTGTGCCAACACGTATAGCCACAATGTCTTTGTTGTACTGGACTTTGCAAGTTACAATAGGACTATATTGGGTTGGTCGAACCACCACAGTAATTGGACCCAATTGCAACTGGAAAGGCCAAGCACGACAGGGAACAAGGGACTTGGAAAGAGGCCGATCCGATTCTGAACTAAGCTAAAGCTTAGGGCTTTAGCATCGTACTTTGAGAGCTTAAATACATGTGTGAGAATCATGTGCTACTACGCCTTTGACATGTGTTTCTAGTAAACACATGTCGCTTCGTCTCAAGCATGTGTTTCTAATAAACACATGCTTCTACAATCACATGTATCGTATACAATCACCTGATCAAGACTCTCCTAGCTCCTGTGGGGACAGCTAACCGTCTTGTCAGTCTAGTCCGTGTCAAAACGTGACAGATCACCCATGGACTCAATTCCATTTGCATCATGCAGATGAATTACATTGAATCTATCCTAAAATGGGAAGGCATGGAGAACTGTCATCCAGTGAAGATGCCATTGGATCACCATATCGTACTAGTTCGAAATCCAACTGGCGAAGATGGAGATTGCAGCAATTCATTTGCTAGTCTCATTGGTTCCCTTCAATATTTGTCAATGGCTATGCGGCCTGATATTACATATGCAGTCAACCACCTTAGCACTTTCATGGCAAACCCCAGCCTAGCCCACCAGTCCACCGCTAAGCAGATTCTCTGTTATCTCGCAGGCACCAAGGCTAAGGGTATTATCTATTGTGCTGGGCCAATGGATCTACAAGGCGACAATCCCTTCTATGGGTACGCCAATGCGGCTTACGTGAATTCAGAGGATTATCACTCCACCTCTGGATACATCTTTATCATGAGCATGGGAGTGATTACCTGGGGATCACATAAGCAAAATATCATTACATTATCCTCCACAGAAGTGGAGTACGTTGCATTGTCCAAGGCTGCATGTGAAGCTAAGTGGCTTACCTCCCTATACAGGGAACTCAGCTGCCAAGTCCAGGAACCAATCACATTATTCAGCAATAATGATGGATCAATTGCAATCACCACAAACCCACAATTTCATAAGCAATCAAAATACATCACAATAAGATTTCACTGGATCAGACAGCAAATCCAAGATAATCTATTACAAATTCATCTGTGCTGTGATCCTTAGCAAACTGCTGATATCTTGACTAAGGCACTGACCCCTGACAAGCATAATCAACATGTTGTTGGCTTAGGTGTTTTGATGGCTTGAGGGGGAGTGTTGGGGGGCAAGCCTCAAATAGGCAACATTACATAATATAATTTGTAAAATATATATATGCTGGTAGTAGCTCCCTAATATGGACATCGGAGTTCTGTGCCTTCCTTTCTAACATTACCTTCCTAATCTGGCCAACATCTCGCTGGTCGCCTAGTGTCTACTTGTCTCATAACCCGCTAAACACAGGCAACTCCATGGGGAGCAGAATGATGGACAATGACTGCATATTAGTAATACTGTATATATATATTCCACTAACCCCAGAAAGGGGTAATACAATCTCCTTCTCTGCTTGGTTTTCCCCCATATCAAATTTACATAGCTACTCTGACCTCAATAGGTTATGGGCCCCAGGGTGGGGCTGGTGTAGTGGTGGCTAGCCCCTCAGCCCTGGTGTCCCCTAGGCTTGTCCTGCCTGTAGGGGTCATGGGTTCAAATCCCATCACACCACTGGGGGTTTTAGTGAGTATTACCCAATGTGGTGGAGCCCCACACTACTTTTGGAATCCAAATGGAGACTGGAGTGTGCATAAAAGGCATTTCCCCCTGGAACCAGGTCATAGGTGACCTGGCTACATGCAGACCTCAGAGACTGGCAGTGAGCCTCTTGCCTGTTGTCATGCTGAAAGGCAGTGGTTTCAAAAAAATTAGGTTATGGGCCCTGGCCTACAAATGTACTAGATTGACAATGTATGTGTTTTAACTGAGCATTTATCAATAATAAAACAACATCCTCTTTGCAATGACTCAACCAATTACTAAAGTTAGAGGGAATGAAATAAACAAGCTCTTCCACATAGGGGAGAAGCTCAATGGCAATAACTGGATGGTCTGGAGGGAGCAATGTTGGAGAATTGTAAATTTAGTTATTAGTCATTATATTACCTTATAATGCCTTTAAGACTGAAAAGCCTGATAACCATCTGATAACCCATCAAAAAGTCTTTAAGGTCAACTAAACCTTATCAGCAGCAATTACATCTTATAAGGAAGCATAAGCCTGATAAGTCACCAATAAAGGTCCCATTGCCTTATAAGCTGAGTGATAGCTGATAAGGCTGCCCAATCTGATCAGGTGCTTATATTAGGTTATAAGGGCTGGGAAACCTGATACAAAAATAATTATCTATTAACCATTATGCTATCTTATCTTATTAGAGCTGTCTATTTATTCTACTATCTTATCAACATTAGTCATTGTGATAATCATGCCTTTCTTTGTCAACCATACAGTAACATGGCAGCAGCAGAGACATTGTTGGTGCTGCAGGGCAAGTCCACAATTGTTGGGCAGGAGGCAGTGGCAGCAGTCATCTTGGGCTTAAGCATGCTTTTGGCTATGCAGGGCTATTAAAGTGTGCAGTGGGCATGCAGGGATGCATATGCACAGTCATGGCATGGGAGATGGTCCATCTGGTTGAGAAGCTCATCTAGCTAGCTCACAATCGTACATGTATTGGGTGCAGTTGTACCCTCATGAGTCATTAGGATGGAATCCTGACTAAACACAAAGTCTGGTTCTTCTTTGGTCAGCTGTTGAGAATTGATTAGGGTTTGCTCAGTAGAATGCAACTCATCTGACAGTTTCCAAAAGTTGTGATGGGACTGGGCAAGGTAACATATCACCATCTTGCACGTTGCTGTTTGGAGAGCTGGCAGGTGCTCACCAGCTCCTCATATTTATCCAGGAAATTGTCCAAGGAATCTTCTAGGTGCCCAGAAAAGTACAGCACCATTGGTAAGTGGAATGAGGGCATAGCTGCAGGCCAAATGAGCAGGGGCAGTACATTGCCATAGGAGGGGTGCTGTTTCAAGTGGTGGAAGGTGGGACAAGTTATGAAATGAGTGGTGAGGCAGAAGGCAAGGATGGAGGCAAGATCAAAGGCATGGTATAGCAGGTGGCAAGTCAGAAGGAGGAGGCAGCAAAGTAGGAGGTGAGGAAGGAGGTGAGATGAGAGGCAAGGTAGGCAGCAAGACAAGAGGCAAAGCAGAAGGCAGCAAGGGAAGCAGCAAGGCAGGAAGTGACATTGGCTGAAAGGTGGGGAGGGGATTATAGAGTGAAATGAAAGTCCAAGGGTGCAAGCAGTGATGGAGGAGAGAGGAAAGAAAGATGAGCACACATGGAGACAGGGGTTCAACTTGGTCAGGGGGCTGTGGGAAATTTTCCATATTGGGGATGACTGCCACATCCATTCCATTCCAAGTCAATGACCTTATAATATAGGACCACCCATACAGCTATCAAGCTGGAAATAAACAGCAATCAGAAGTGACATTGGACCTACAGTATATGCAGACTCAATAACATGCTAAAGGTTTTTTTTTTTTGAATCAAATTTTGAAATATATTCATGGGCTTTGTGTTATAAGACAACATGTGCCGCATCAGGGCAAAAGTACAGCTATGCCTATTGCTCACCCCATACAGAATCCATCACAACTTTCCTAACATTGACCTTTTTGGCAGTGGCAAGGCACTTTGATCGCTGTTTGGAAGGACTTGTCACTGCCAGGTATTCAAGGGGGATTCCTTTCTCTGTGAATCGGTTGGCTAAAACCCTGACCGACTTGATGGCACTAGAGGGGGGGTCTGCTCTTGTCACAGGTAGCAGGAGAATAGAGGTGTGAAGGTGGGGAGGTGCATTCCTCCTTGGACTCTTACCACCATCATCGTTTTTTGATGGCCAACCCCTCTGGTTTTTCCACTCCCATCCTTCGCCTCTCACCGTTGCCTGAGCCAGGGGAGCTTTCCCTCCCCCGGTTCTTGCTCTTGGATGTGATGGCAGGTATGGACATTGACACTCCCAATCCCTCCACGGCCACTCCTCACCTTCTGGTGCAGGATGAGTCTGGTACTCCAATTCCCCCAAATTTTACCCACTCTCAGGGTTTTCAAGGGGACTTCCATCCTGTGATTACGACATTGCAATCCACACAAATACTGGAAAAAGGCAGCTCGATCACAGTCACATCCTTCCAATTGCTCACTCTGGACTCAGGGTTTGGGGTGGGGATGCCTCTCCCAGCGTACCCCCATCTTTCCTCTGGGAAGAGTCTGCTGAAGAAGAAGGCGCTTACTGAGAATACAGATCTTTCCATATTTGATATTCTCAACACCTTCCGCTGCCACTGGTTCCTGTCTCAGGACCACCTCAGGGCCCAGGCCCTTTTGGCCCAAAAAGCCGAAGATGGAAACATTATTTGGGTAGAGTTTACTCCCCAGTTCCATGCTCACCTGGTCAAGTGCACCATTGCACTGGTACCTCGCCCCATCCATAAGGTGAAAAAGGTGATGTTCGTATACATTTTAGAGCTTCTCAACCAGGAAAGCCCCCGGGCCTTCTTTGATCTCACACAAGGCCAGCAGCTCACGTCACAGGCAGCTAAGGAGAGGAAGCAACTTGCACGGAAGAGGAATCACACATTGAGGCATGAATGCCGGAAAGCGGATGAAGAAGCCACAGAAGGCCAAACACAATGGCAATGCCCATCATGTGGATGTAAGTTTGCCATGTGCAAAGCTGCGAAGCAACACTGGTGCCCTCTAACCAGTGAGGAGAGCAGGAAGAGTGGGGTTAGGAAGGGAAAGGGTAAAGCTGATCCCCCCAAACTGAATGAGCTGGCCCCCATGCCTCCCCCTGCACCCTCAAAACCCCCCCTCGTGTCCCAAGCCACCACTTATCTACAAGGTAAGAAGAAGCATCCAAGAGCCCCCTCAAACACAATAGAAGCTGCTGCAATGGGTAGTCGCCCCTCACTGCTGATGATGGGTCCAGTGCTCACCTCCAACAACCCCGATGAGACAACGGCAGATCGCTGTTTGACACACCTCAACACCGCCAAGAAACGGAGAGTCCACAGAGGCTTGGTAGAATCTCTGCGCAGTAATACATAGAGTACGGTTCTGTCTTTGTATTTGACATGGCAATAGGGGCGTTCCCCCTGAACCCGGTACACAAATGGGAATTGTTGTTTTTTTAAATAAAAAAAAGGTGGGGAGGTGTGGAGGCAGGGGGTGCCGGCTTGTTCGGTTGGGGGATGGCACAGGACTTGCCTTTGTCCTTCACCTTCTCTGGCCCAGCTACTCTGCTCACCTCTTTGGAAATCTGACAGTGGTGATGTTTGGCACCTTTGTGTGACACAAACTTATGTCTGCAAGCCTTGCATTGGCACTGTGGGAGACCATCAGCAGCTTCTTCTGCTGCTTTCTGGTGCTCCTGTGCTGCTGCTCTAGACCTTTTCTGTGCAAGTTGCCTCTTCTCCTTCTGGGCCTGGATTGCTAGCCTTGCGCCCTTGGTGAGATCGAAAAAGGCACTCGGGCCTTTGTCATTAAGAAGCTCTAAGATGTACACAAATAGCACCTTTTTGACCTTTGAGACTGGCTGGGGGACAAGTGCAACAGTGCACTTGACCAGGTGTGTGTGAAACTGGGGAGAAAACTCTACCCAAAAAAGGTTCCTGTCCTCAGCCTTTTGGGCCAAGAGGGCCTGGGCCCTGAGATGATTGATGGATAGAAACCACCAACAACGGAAGATGTTGAGAATATTGAAAATGGAAAGTTCCAAATTTGCAGGAAGGGACCATGCCTTGGCCAGTTTGGATCCAATTGGGACCTGACTAGGGTCAAGGGTTGGTGCCCCTGGCCCCCCAGCCAGTGAAGAGCCAGCAGGGTTTGAAGTGGGCAGTGGGGCAGAGGCCTTGCTGAAAACCAGTGGCAAAAATTCCTGAGGCATGTTTGAGAGAGCTGGCTCTGACCCCAGAGGGGGGAGTCATCCACAGAGGGAGTGGGCTCTCATGAGTGCTGAGACTCCAGAGATCCAGTTGGCTTTGGGCCCCACACCTTCAACAAGAGGGCGTTGAGCCTTTGGGCTAAGAGGATAGGGGAGGGGGAGCAAGACGACATTGTGAGAAAACTACAATGGTGGTGGTAAAGAACCAAGAAGGGTTGACATGCTGAAGGTTCATAACAAAAGAGCGCAAAAAGAAAGAGATCAGAGCATAACAACAACAAAATCCAGAACACTAAACAATGTCAGACACAATCACTACACAGAGAATACTGGTGTGAATGGGATCAACTATTTGGTGTTGGCAGTGTTGGCTTTACCCCTGTGGTTGCCTCTACCCTTCCCATAAGTGTTCTTGTGCACAATTGTCCCAGCTGGTTTTCTCTCCCTCATGTGGCATCCTGCTGCTGCACCCATAACATCTAAGGCATCTATTAGATTTCTGGCAGGTGTCACTGTCACCTCTACTTGGTGTTGAGCCATGGGTACAGTGCCAACATCTACAGTGATGGTGGCTGAAGGTGCATCAGTGACAACAGAAGCCACTTGGCTGGTGCTTGAACCCAGCAGTGTTACCAGCCCCACTTTTGGTATCACCATTGTCAGAATTGAGACCCAAGGCAATGCCACAACCACCTATCATCATAGTTTCCATATACTCTGCAACATCATCAAAGTCACCATCACTGCTTGCATCATCACCATCTGCCCCTGAATCCCCTAAAATTACCTGGTACCTAATACCTTCTGCCATGGAGAAAGCGTCATCACTTGTGGGGTCAATATTGGGAGGATCCTGCTTGAAATGCTGCTTTTCTACCTATAGTCCAATAGTAAGGCAGTACTTCTTAGCAAGGGACATTTGCTTGTCAGCTTCTGTAGCCTCCCCTTATTAATAAGCATGTTGTTCACATCCTTTGCTTGATGTGGCTTTAAGTGTCACATTTTCATCTTTCAAGGCCTGAACTGAGGTTTTCAGCTCTCAGATCTCTAGCTGTAGTTTCTTCTGAGCCTGTGCAGAAATTTGTTAGAACCAGCAAACAGCAGACTGTACACTGACTCACTGCATTGTAATCTGCACAGCTCACCATAGAACATGTGGAAAGAGACCTTTCTTCATCACTATCTGGTCCATAACCAAATGATCCAAGGGACATGTTGTTTGCATGGGAATAGCACTAGTAGCTACCATTTATTTATCATAAATTCTGGGCAATCACCTGCATGGCCATTTATTTGCAGCCCAGTAAAAATATGATATAAAATGCCTAGGCAAATGCAATGACATGTGTGTTATTTGATTGCCTAGTGATATGTTAGTGATTTCATTTCTTCCTAGGGTCCTTTTTGGCAATTTCATTTCTCTCTAGGCCAATTTGTCATTGCTTGCCTAGGGTGATATCTTAGTGATTTCATTCCTTTGTTGGGACATTTATCATTGCTTGCCTAGGGCAATATTTTGGCAATTTCATTTCTTTCCAGGACAATTTATCATTGCTTGCCTAGAGCAATATCTTAGCAATTTCATTGGCTTGATTCTGACTAAGATTTCCTAAAAAGGTGATTCTGAGTCAGGATTACTAAGCCAAATATGAGCTGGACAAAAAACACAGTAATCAATCAATGCTTAAAATAGATTAGATAGAATAAGATAGATAAAATAAAAAAGCAAAAAAAAAAAACATAAAAAAAAGCATCAAGAACATAGAAAAATGTAAAAAAAAAAAAACATACTTTGCTATTTGATGGCTTGCACATTTTTGCCCAATATCTCCTCACTGGCAGCTCAGATCACTTAGTGTTTGCAGAGAACCCCTTGGCTTTCTTAGAGACCTATATGCTCAAATATTTCCATAATTCTATCTATTTCATTTGATTTTCTAGTGGAAAATATAAGCTAGAGCAACACTAAGAAGATATTGACAATGGCCCACTGCTTGCACTCTGCAGCCAGGAGGAAACCCAATTGCTACTGAGCCACCACATGTCCATCTGTTGCTCCTCGAGGTCTGAGGCCAGCTTGTCTGAAGGTGCTGCAATGGGTGAACCATCTTGTGATGTGCTGGTCCTTCTGTGGAAGGCCAAGAGGTGGTGTCCATGATAGGTGGCTTAAATTCTGAGGGGCTTTCTGGATGGACAACTATTGTGTGAGGATTCTGGTCCTGTCATGCCCTGCTTTCTTTCTACCAGGTGTTCCATTTCCATTGTTTGAGATGTGTGAGGCCATAAATGTGGAGGGGGAAGATGGGGCAGTAGTACTTGTTTAAGTAATATGAGAGTGAAAGTCAACAAATTAAAGTCATGAATGGATGTTGGTAGATCATCAGGAAAATGTCAAACGACTTAAATGCTTCTTAAATTGTCTTAAAATTTCCTTGAAAATAAAAAATATCTCAAGTGGTATTAAGTGTCAAATAAGGTAGATAAGAAGCATTTAAGTACAATTAAGAAGAGGCACCTGTCTGAATTTACTTAAAAATTTCTTAACATGTCTTAAATTCTTCTTAAATGGATTTTCAAAAGCTACACCAGAAGAATTTAAGACATGTTAAGAAATTTTTAAGTAAATTCAGACAGGTGCCTCTTCTTAATTGTACTTAAATGCTTCTTATCTACCTTATTTGACACTTAATACCACTTGAGATATTTTTTATTTTCAAGGAAATTTTAAGACAATTTATAATAAGAAGCATTTAAGTCATTTGACATTTTCCTGATGATGGAATGACTGCAAAGGAGGGTGTTACAGTGACAATGTGGTACAGATACAAAAAAAAATGAGCTTACCTGCACACCACACACATTCTTCCCAATGTATGTCCCCACAGCCCTCCAGCCCTCAGATTCAGTAGCAGTGTACTTCTTTGCAAGGCTCACAGTAAACTTCTTGAACACCCCACTGAATAACTTGAAATTGGCCAGCTGCATGGTGTTGATCCATAGATCCTTGCACAGCTCAACCACAACGAACCTGTGGCTGCTGTGCACAGCAAAAGCTTGTACTGGTCTTGCTTTGAGGATAACATGCTCAATGCTGATTTGGTCTTGGGGTGCACCATGTGAACACAGGCCAAGCAGTCCAATGATGCATAGTTGAAGCAGTCCATCAATGGCACAGGAAAATGTGGCAAGGCAGGCATCGTTGGCATGTCCACAGTGGCTATGGCCATGGCCACACCCTCCACACTCTGTACCATGAAATTCTGCAAGGCCATCAGTTGGATTGTGAGTTGGTGCAGCACTAACATTGGGAAGTGAATTCAAGTTGTTGTTGTTAATATTAGTGGTGTCAAGGTCTGGTTCTGAACCTCAGTTCTGAACTGGACCAATGCGAACTGGACCAGTGGTCCGGTTCAAGGTTCAGCAAGAGCCCTGAACTGGACCATCGGTCCAGTTCAGGGTTCAGCCAGCAGAGGAAATCTCTGAACCAGTTCGAACCTCTGAACCAGCATTGCCTGCGATTATCTCTGAAAGAAGTAACTTTGGTGCTTAATGTTTGCAGAGGACCCCCCAGCTTTTGGGGAGGTCCATATGCTCAAATATTTTCACATTTTTATCTATTTTATTTGATCACATATCTAACTTTTCAGCTTGAGCCACAGCAAGGGTATACTTATGTAAGGTGGCCACATATGGACACCTCATATTTATTAATGGTCCACTGGAATGGCTCAAGGGCACACATGCATCACTTGAGTCTGAGCTAGCCAAGCTGTGTCAAGCTGCCTAGCATGTTGCATCAGCACTACATGAGTGGGCGGGATCGTGCATGATCAGGAAAGATGATTTGAATGACCATGATGATCTAAGCAGGTTATCTACTTTAATCTTCTTGCTTATCTCATTTACATTGCTAATTGGTAGCATGCGTTGTTGCTAAGATAATGTAAAGGGGTACACATGATCAGGCCTCACGACCATTGGCAAGTTGTTGCTCACCTCAAGTTGTACTCCCACCACCACCATTGATGACACCTCATCCTCCCTGCCTCCACTCTCAACATACCAATGCATGCCAGGCAAGTGCTGGCTTGTGTGGACATGAAGCTGGACTTTGAACCCTCCATCGACTGGTGAAGATTGTTATGCTGCGAGATATGAAGGGCCCTTGGGTGAGGACACACCAAGGGGACTGCAGAGGAGCTATTATTGTCTTTTTCATATGAGTGTGCAGTTGTGACATTTTTCACTTCATTTTTGCTAAATTTTTGAATTGTTGTATCTCACTCAATTCTAAACCATTCTGTCCGAAATTTTGTATCCAACATTATGTATATGTAATCTAGGTGCATGCCAAAAATGATAGTCTAAATCCACCTTGTTGATATTTTGATTTTGGACCCTCCCCTCTAGGTCTATCCCCATCATCAAAAGGCAATATCTCATGTTATACTGCATGGAATCATTAGAGAGTTTACAGGTGAGTTTTCTATGGTATATTTAAGGTGCAAAAAAGTTTTGGGGTTTGGAATCACAGCCATTTGTATACAATATGCATATTACCCATTTTAGCCCCAGCCACCATCAAACAATGATTTCTACCCTAAATTTGGGTAGATCCATGAGTGGACTTCACATAGTGGCCCAACTCCACATATTGTAGGTGCTATTGAGAGTATGTGGCCCACATACTACTCAATCATCTGCTTGACCATATTCTTTGAGCAGTATAGTGAGTTCTTCCTACTACCACCTAGAGAAATATGACCAAAGCAGGTCATTGGCTGGCATGTGGGCCACATACTCTTAGTTGCACCTACAATATGTAGAGACAGACCACTATGTGAAGCCACTCATGGAGCTACCCAAGATCAGAGTAGAAATCATTGTTTAATGGTGGCTAGGGCTAAAATGGGTAATATGCATATTGTATACAAATGGCTGTGATTCCAAACCCCAAAACTTTTTTGCACCTTAAATATACCATAGAAAACTCACCTGTAAACTCTCTAATGATTCCATGCAGTATAACATGAGATATTGCCTTTTGATGATGGGGATAGACCTAGAGGGGAGGGTCCAAAATCAAAATATCAACAAGGTGGATTTAGACTGTCATTTTTGGCATGCACCTAGATTACATATACGTAATGTTGGATACAAAATTTCGGACAGAATGGTTTAGAATTGAGTGAGATACAACAATTCAAAAATTTAGCAAAAATGAAGTGAAAAATGTCACAACTGCACACTCATATGAAAAAGACAATAAGACTAAGGGGACAAAAAGCGCTCCTCTGCAGGTATTATCAACCTGACTAATCAACTAACTATCCAAATATGGAAGTACTGACTAAAGCGTTCATCTGACACACAAGAAGGAAAGATAACAGTACAGTAACCACATCTAATCATAGAATAACAAAGATAGGAAGATAGATTCATGGCAGCCCCCTCATGATGCACTGTGCAGAAGAAGGACATTGAAGCAAAGCCCTCCACAACTCACATGAGTCATGTCAAGCCTATTGCAGTTGATGTTGATGTTGATGTTCAGTCCCTTTTCAGAACTATATGCACCTGCTTGGGCTGACAAGTCACAGCGAGGCAGTGTCAATGGCATGGGGCTATCTCAATGACATGTGTGTTTCTATGGCCCACCAGCTAGTCCCACTTTTCCAGACTGACTGCTAATTGAATAGGTTAAAAATGCCAGTGTATGCTTTGCATGGTGCCCATGGTAGTGAGCACAGTGATTCTGCTCACAGAATTTACTTATTCAATTACAGTTGAGTGAGACATCAAGCTGACCACTGACTTGCTCACAGTCTACACCTCGCCAACCCACACCCACACCACCTTGCCAGCAATGATGACTCAACCGATGTGTGTGGCATGCTGCCACCACTGCCACCAGCACCACTGGCACCTCAACAACAACAATGACACCAATGCACAAGGCCTGCTGCCACTGCCATCAGAACATGAGAACCACAACTACCATGACACATCAACCACAGCAACAAGGGGGGACGGTGACACCACACCCAGGAGACACTCATCTCCTGGGTATTTTTCTTTCTCTTCTGTAGCTGCATGTATTTTACATAGTAGTTACATAGTGTAGATAAATGATCATTACCCATTCACATATCCCGACCCATGAGGATCCTGTGAGGCCCATGTGTAAAACCTCACATCTGCAGCATGGCATGTGGCGCGTGGTGTGAGCCACTCATTCTTGCACTCAGCTTCACTCCTGCACAGCATCCCTCTGGCCTGCCTTGCTCACCATCCCCACATGATGCGAGCCACTCCCTTGTGCTCTGCTTCCCTCCCACCAAAAAAATTGGTCAGATTCAAGGTTCAGAGGCAGTGAACCTTGAACCAGACCCTTTTGAACCTGAATAAGGCATGTCATGAGTGCGGGTAACTTGTGGCTCCTTGTAAGTAAACTCGTGGGAATACTCATGAGTCAAGTATCCCACGGCTCCAGGTCAGGACACAGGTCTTCTAGCTACGGATCCAGGTCATACTTAGATAGTCCACAAGTACTTATACAAGTACTCATGAGTCTAGTATTCAATATTTCTACTAGATACATCAGTATTCCTACTACCCTACCACATTAAACTACATCCCGCTGCTGCCATCATTGCACTGCCACCGCCGTGGGCACTGTCCTCGTGCCACTGCTGCACCGTCCCCATTGTCCTTGTGCCGCTACTGGCATTGACCTCGCACTGCTGGTGCTACCCCAGCCGTCGTCCTCGTCCTCATGGGGCTGCTTCCCTGCCTGTCGACCTCGCGCAGCTGGTACGGTCGCTGCTGTGCCCATCGACCTCGCGCCACTGGTGCTGCCCCAGCTGTCATCCTCGTCCTCATGGGGCTGCTGCCCTGCCCATCGACCTCATGCAGCTGGTACAGTCGCTGCTGTGCCCATCGACCTCGCGCCA
This sequence comes from Lactifluus piperatus, assembly GCA_003315875.1. Taxonomy (NCBI): domain Eukaryota; kingdom Fungi; phylum Basidiomycota; class Agaricomycetes; order Russulales; family Russulaceae; genus Lactifluus; species Lactifluus piperatus. The sequence continues at coordinate 26,214 of QFDX01001450.1, forward strand.
CCAGTGCTGCCCCAGCCGTCGTCCTCATCCTCGTGGGGCTGCTGCCCTGCCCGTTGACCTCGCGCAGCTGCTGGAGTTGACCTCGCGCCACTGCTGGCGTTGACCCTGCACTGCTGGTGCTGGCATCCTCGTGCTAGTGTTTGCCGCAGCCCTGGCCCTTGCGCCGCTCCCTTGGGGTCGCTTAACCCCAAACAACCCCCTCACATCCCATTTGTATGGGGAGGAGGGGTGTATAAGAAGGACCTGAAAAAAAAAAGGTTAGTAAAATACTTGAAGAAAACATACCGGGGAGCTGATTGAGGCCAGATGGAAGTGGAAGTCAACCACGCAAGCTGTCCAAACAGGGTCAAACATTCATTCCCATGGTTGACTTTTTTTTTTTCAATAAGTCACAACTTCCTTTTCACAGGTACAGCGAGTATCGACACCACCGCCTCCTATGCAATGTACGTTTTCTTCTGCTTGTTCTACTAACATGTGTTTTTTTTTTCAGTTATTTGTTATGCACCCCCTCCTCCCCATCCAAATGGGATGTGAGGGGGTTGTCTGGGGTTAAGCGACCCCAAGGAAGTGGTGCGAGGACCACGCCCGCGGCAGCACTAGCGTGAGGATGCCAGCACCAGCCGTGCCAGCACAACAGGCACGCCAGCAGCAGCGCTCGACATCTTCAGCACCACCAGCCACGCGAGCACAACGCCAACAGCAGCGCGAGTACAATGGGCACCGCAGCAGCAGCGCTCGATGGCTTCTGCACCACCAGCCATGCGAGCACAATGCCAACAGCAGCGTGGGCACAACGGGCATGGCAGGAGTAATGCCCGATGGCTGCGGCACCACCAGCCACGCAAGCACAACGGGCATGGCAGCAGCAGCCCTCGACGGCTGCGGCACCACCAGCCGCGCGAGCACAACGCCAACAGCAGCGCAGGCACAACAGGCATGGCAGGAGCAGTGCGAGGAAGTAGATAGAATAGTAATAGTACAGTAGCTTAATGTGTAAACTCATAAGTACTTGGCAAATAAATTTGACCTTGCAATGTGACCTGTGAGTACCTGCTGTGACCTGCAGACTCATGGTTGCGGATCCAGGTAATTGTTTTCAGTGTATTCTACAGATCTGAGTTTAGGTAGTGACCCCTGCATGACCCACGAGTAAGGATCCGGGTAACTCGCGAGTGCACTCATGACATGCCTTAAACCTGAACTGGGGATCTGGTTCAAGGTTTGGGAGAGGGGCTGAACCAGACCAATGGTCTGGTTCAGGGTTTGGAGAAAAGTGCCCTTGAACCAGACCGAACCAGACCTTGACATCACTAGTTGTTATTGCCAGAACTGTTGACACACTGAGTGAGTATGAATCTATGCTGTGATCTGCTCTGGAGGCACAGATTGCTTTCATTTTGAGAACTCAGCCCATGGATGAGGTGTATAGTTAGTCAGGGTGTGTTCATGCCTTGAGGGATGGCATTGTCATCATCATCATCACTATCAGGTTTGGCAAAGCCATCCTTGGTTGTTGGGTCTACAAGGGGAGTGGTCCTGTGGAACATGCTCACAAATGGCCCCCTTTTGGTCTCTTACCACCATCATCAAATTTTGACGATGTCTTCCCCTCCCTCACCCCTCCCCAGCTTT
>QFDX01001457.1:0-21556 GCA_003315875.1 Lactifluus piperatus
AGAGTGGCTCATGTGAAAAGGTGAAGAAGAACGTGGCGTAGTTTTTCCCAACAGCGAGCACTTCTGCTGGTCGATGTTTGCGAAACATCCCGATGAGCGTATCGGGTTCATGAGCTGCGTACAGCTGTGAAAATAGTCCCCCCCACACACCCCCACATAATGCCAGGACGGGTTCAGCAAATCAGCCCAATAACGGATGGATAGAGAGTAAAGTTGTTAGAGAGAGAAGGGAAGATTTAAAAAAAGAAACGTACATCATAGCAGCCCTGAGGAAGACGGCGCCACCAGAACATGCGCACTGTCTGGTCAGGGCCCTCACAAAAAAACGAGCGGGAGCTACCCAGAGAGAATGCGGAAGAAGGTAGGAGGGAGCCGAGCGCGCGAAATGAAATATATACAGTAGTTTTGTTTTGTTTTTTTTTTGTTGTTATATTATGTTTGTGGGAATCCCGAGGGGAGAAAAACAAAACAAAAAAACATAAAAGCAAATTCGCGTGAGTAAAAAGAGATATTTATGTGGGAAGGAAGTGGGGGCAATGCATGTTTTTTTTTCGGGTTTTTGGGGCTTACAATGGCATCGATTCAAAGGGCATGACAAGATCGCCCATGTGAACTTCCCGGGTAGGGGGCCCCGGCCAGGTCATTGTTCCGAGAGCAGTTGTTCCGAACCAATTAAACGTTACGATAGTCGCGCCACTGGCGTCTGTCACCTAAGAGTGACCGCATGGGCCAGTTGTCAGTTAAAGCAGGGAAGATCCGGGGGGGAGAGGGTTGGGGGGGAAGAGGGAAATGCTGGCGGAGTTAGTCCAGCGGCACGCACTATTGTATGCGTAGAGAGGAAACCGACGGGAGTTACGAATTCGTAATATACAATCGGGTCTGTGCTCATGACCTGGAAGCCGTGGCGGGGGTTATCCGAGTGCAAAAATTGGACCTCGAAGTTAGCTTGGACTCCATCGACTAGCCGATCCATGGGGTTGGTGCGACTGGTCTGATGGCGATGTAGAGGATGTACCCTAGAGGGAAGGGGTTTGTTGAGCGTCCGCTGGGCTCTGCTCGCGGAGGGGCAGGCTTTTTGAAGCGAAGACCATGCCGATTCCCCGAGGTCGGGGTTGCACACATGGGCGATCGAGCCAGGAGGCAACGAATCGATGGCAGTAGTTGGACGCTACCATCGAAAGTATGGTGTCGTGGCTAATGAGAAAGGAGCTCAGATGAGAGAACGTGGATGGGAAAGCTTGATGTGTGAGATCGTACCGAGTTTAGGATGGGCATTCAGGGAGAAAAGGTGATAGTAGGTCTTAAAAGGGGCTCTGAAGGCTCAGGACCTAGACTTCTTACACGAAAGAGGACGAGCGCGCATTCGAGAGACAACTTGAAAATGGGTAGTGCCAAGGGGATCAGCAGGAACATAAAATTGGCCTTACATCCCCATGCAGCATTGACTCGCCAAATATTCTCCCAGAGACCTGCCTGGTGACCCATACGACGCAACCACAGTACTCGCTCCATCGACGCAAGGATGAAGGCGTCTTTGGCGTTTGAATTGTGCACGACCGCATGTCTGTGGGTGGCATAGCATTGAAAGACACCGATCAAAATTTTGACGATGCGACGACTGCTTTGAAAAGGTCGAATGGAATAAGTGAAAAGATCAGAAAGGTGTGCCCCCTGGGTACTGGCGAGGGCTCGGCAGAGTTAACCATTGAGGTGCACGTGGCTAGAGATGAAGGTCTAGTTCAGTTGAACGTGTAATCATGCGGAGGCGTTGGGGGTAGGAGTAGGAGCCAAAGAGGGACGATGAAGACGATGAAGTGAAGGGGACGAACCGGGCGATCCCGACCCGGGGGAGCGTTGCATTGACGAAGGCAAGCCATGCGGCGATGGTGTTGAAGTTCATAGTTCAGCTACATGCTTGAAAGCGCAAGTGATTCACGCCACCAAGCGGGCTGCCAGGGGCGAGGGCACCGGATGGTTTTTCAGGGCTCCTTAGGGCGAGAGAAGTCGAGGAGAAGAAGTTCCCCTGTGCTAGAGGTGGATGCAAGAGTCACCTACAGGTATGCCAGGGAAGCACAAGGCTGTGACATCACCTGTGTCAAAACTCTGCGAATTGCCGAGTCTGATGATACTTGAGAACAGGACAACCATGCATTTATAGAAGGTTATGAATGTTGCCCCAAGGTAGCTAGATGACACACTGGCTGGCCACTTAGGGGACGTTGACACAACCGAACGAGGTAAGTGGGAGGGAGAGAATGATTCGCATGCGGAGGATAGGTGATTTGATGGATATGTTGAAAGGAGAGTGACACAGTAGATGGTGAGTCTCCTTCATACTGACGTAAGGATAGCGGGATCAAAAGAAATCCCACATGGTTTCTAGGCAGAGGGGGGTGGAGCGGATAATTCAGTCCTAGATCAAGATGGCACATGCAAGCTAAGTACTCACGCCGGAGGGAAACCGGAGCGGAGGAGATGGTGATAGTCAGGGACAGGTAAGAAGCCCCAAATGTGCCAACGAGGGCAAATGCTACTGGGAAAACAGGCAACGGTTATCGATGTGATGAAGAGGGCATCACACGCCATGCTTTAACCGCGCCAAAGAATTGTAGAAATCTTTCCAAGTATGAGAATTGGAATTGCATGGAACAGACAATGCAGCGGTGTCAAAGCTGTTATCACTCGCTGGGATTGATAAATGAGTACAGGCACAATTATTACAAGGTGATTGACCTATCTACCCCCATTGCGGGGGTCGAATATGCGGACCTTCGAACAAACTATACTGTACGGTAAAAACGTCTCCGAAATATTCGAGGCCAGCCAAATTCGGATCACTTGCACTTCCCCGTTATAACACGTGACTATCCTGAGGGTCAGTTTACGAACCCCTATATAGCAACTTGGGCATGTCGTCTCGGGGAGACCATTTGTGAACTTGTTCTTGCTGTCATGGCCTCTTCGGTTCCGGTTCCGACAATAAAACACATAGATAGATAACAATCCTTGACAAGTGCGCCTGTTACATAAGACATATCTATACGAAATAACAACCAGTCTTCGGCCGAGTCCGAGCTCTTAGATATCTCTGTTGTGGACGAATCAGCAGTGCGTAGAACTTTGGAAACCGTTTGGAATCGGTTTAGCTGCTCCTCCGGAATTCAAACAAGATGCCTTGTTGTATGATAAACGTGCTTACGTATTCCCCAGTGTCCCTTGCTTACACACTGATTTCCAAACACACTGATTTCCTGCGAAAGTCGAAAAAATATATCAATCCTCATCGAGACAAGAAGAGACTTGCCGAAGAACCATGGGTAGGCGCCACAGTAGTGTTAAGTACTATACTGTACTGTGAGTTTGACCTCGCCTTGTTCGGTCGCCGCTACTCGTGGCTAAATGTGGGAATAAATAAGGCCAACTCCCAACTTAAAAATTTATCGGGATAACGTTTGCAGTACCACAGTGTTCACGCGCTGCGGTCTCAATATCTCAATATTCTCAACCCCTATCCGTCCTCCCCGATTCAGCCTCGTGACTACGAGTCGATTAGCTAAGACGCATCATCTAAACTCCGAGGCAAGACTAACGGGTGGATAGCCAGTGTGACATTTGCCCTTTTTTTTCTAAGCAACTTTAATTGAAAAAAAAAAGTACTTGGAACACGTAACTGATACACATATACTGTACATAACCAAATTTCGGTAGAGGATTGAACGTAAGGATTGTGAGGTGAGTTATTTGAATATAACGACTTACTGACACGTGCACTTTGAGCATTTTACAATACCTTCCTATTCAGTTTTTAGTTAAAAATCTGACCAATCAGGTTTCAGGATTTAGCCGACTGAATGGGAACATGCCCACAGTGATCGTGGCGGCAGCCGATGTCATAATAGTACACTCAGCACGCGTGAACCGGTCTTTTAGTGCAACTACTGGCGCATTACCAATTTACCGATTGACCTTTCGCTACTCATCCACGGCCCATCCCAAGTCAAGACTACAGTTACTTCGCTTGTGGCAGAACACATGTTTTTTTTTACTCCACCGAAAGTATTGTGAAGAGCGCTAAACGCCCACACTGACAAATAACGCTCGGATCTTGGGTGCCTTGACATTCAACCCTGCAGCTGAGGATGCAGAAAAGGAAATGAATTATATAATGGTATTACAGGGGGCTGCTTTCTCTCGCATGAAAAATACAGATATATCCGGGCGCGATGTCCGTGATTATGATCCCCACGCACTGAACCTCGTACACACGCGCGCCGCAAAAAAATGAAAGAAGATTAGTGGATGGATGATGAGTGATGGATGAAATATGTGCATCGAGTCGGGATTGTCGGGATTGGACGCGCCACCTATTATGTCCTGCAAGCTGTAAACGGTGGCGCGTCAGATGCCGGGGGAACACTCTACAAGGACCAGGGCAACGTACTGCTTCGATTTGCTTCCATACACGAGGGGATAGAAAAAAAGGGGGTATTCGGTGGCATGCGTGGGATATGGCGGCTACTTTTTACTCCACGTTGGCTTCTTCTTCGTCGACAAGACGTCTTCCAGGTCGGGGGTCCTGCGCCCGTCCGGCCTGTAGGGAATGAAGATACCCTTGGAACTCGAAACCGAGGACGATGAAGCCGTGGACGAGGATGAATAAGATGAGACTAATTGTTGCGGCGCGTATTGTGGAATCGGTACTCCGAGTGGGCTAGGTGGTGTACCCGGCATAGATGGTGGTTTCTGTGGATATGAAAAGGTGACGTGCGCCGACGGCACCCCTTGAGCGTACTTTGAAGGCGGTGGGGGTGCGGGCATGGTGCCCTTGGCATGATTCGTGAATGGGTGGTTGGCGAAAGGGTCAAACGACGCCAGAGGAGATGAGGACATGATGACGAGCTATGAAAACTATGAAAGATGCGATGTGGTTGTGGTATTGGGTGGATGATCTGGGTGTGTGCAAACCAGGGCTGATGCTGTAGGACGAGGAAAGGATGGGCCCCCTTAAATATACGTTCCGTCCAGGCATTCCCGGAATAACGGCGGAGCAGTTTCAGTTGGTTGTACCGTTAAACGGCAACCCTTGCGCCCGTTTAACGGTGACTGCCAGGTCGAAGGAATCATAAGCGGAACGCGAGATCATCACATGCACATCTCCCTGTGCGAAGCCCCCCACAGCAGAGAATATGCGGGGTAATTTCACGAGCTGGTTGGACGTCACATGCAACATCTTAGGTCCCCCTATGCCGACACGGGCAGTTCCAATAAGTCAATCATGTCCCAACAGCATGGTTTGACAGCACTCAGGAGGTTTCGAACAGCAATTCTCTGTATGAAGACCCTGAAACTTTTTATTTTACGTGACATAAAAACCAAAGGCATGCCGTTTGTGCAAGGCGCCCCGAGTTCTGCTCGCGAACACATGGCATAACGACAGTGGGTAATATCATCCGTGAGGTTGGTAAGGATTTAAGACCAAGAAGGTAGGGCGCAAATGAAATTGTCACTTTCGGCGCTGTCGGAGAATTGTCGCACAAAAGCATGAAATCTTCAGCTCCGCGGGGTGGTGCAGACAGGAGGTCAAACATGTAACGAAGCTAATCCACACCTTATGACCCGGAAAGAAAACTTTACCTTTACCGGAGCTCAGAGTATGGCTTAAGGGAACCTGGGCATACGGAGAGCGATTATCGGCGTATAGGCGTGGAAGGCGAAGCAAGGAGTCGTCATGATGACACTTCATCTTGGCCGTAAATTTGCAAGGCAACGTGGCGTAGATGAGGTGAGCACACAGCGGATGGATTGATACGAGGATATGGCCATATCAATGAATGCTGGCAGGTTTCTGACCCCAGATGCCCAAGATGAGCTGGTTGGTCGGGAACTCTATGACCTCATGCTGAACGACATGTCGAGAGTTATGAAAACTTTAGTGAAAGAGATGTCACCGGGAAGCCAAAATTGCGGCAACTGTCGGGCAGGCTATTGTCACGCATATCTGTGAGCACCTCAAGGCCTTATCGACGTGGGAGATAGGGCCAGCGATGACGCAGCAAGCAGAAAGTTTTAAAGAGGGATGATCCAATGGTAAGATGACGACGGCCCTTCTAAAGGGTCCCTCCAATGGCGTTTGGATGATAAAGCAAACTAAGTTCAGGTGGGTGCACATGTACGATGCGTGTACGGGTCTGGGGTGGGTGAATGTGACAAGTCATGAAGGGTGATAAGACCATACGATACGACGAAATAGAGTAGGTACTATGATAAAGACGTGGGATGAATGGGAAGAGAGAGCAAGAGCGGCTCTAGAAGCTCAAATGAGGTGAGTCCACCAAGGCCGAGATACACGGGCGAGTGAGTCATAAGTAGGTGGACGTCAACAAGATGGTAATGGTATGGTTTGTGTTCCCGTTCCCGTACCGACACAGGTGGATGTGACAATATTTCCAAGTAAGGAAGTCGGGTATCGGGCTGTTCGGGGTAGCACAGCCAGGCCGAGCACCCGCAGCCGCAGCCCGCACAACACCCAACCCAACAACCCAGACACTTTACCCGTGGCCACGCACAGTGACTAAGCGGTACTCACTCATCACCAACGAAACCGTCCTTCTTCCCCATCTATTATCTTTCAATTCATTCTCTCAACCTTCTTTTTATCTTTTTACCTTCACTATGCCTACTGTTCTCGGGGAACCGTGAGTTCATCCTCGCTCTCATTCAACTTTTTCTTTTTTACCGATTATGGTATCCTTTATTCACCCAGGAAACAAATAAGGATCACAGGTGAGTCTTAGCTTCACAATTGGGCGCATTTTCTGAATGTACAATGCATCCAAAGTCGTCGCTGCCGATGGCCTGGCCAAGCGTGATGTCTTCCGTCTTCCCGATCCATTTGCCGTCATCACCGTCGATTCAGAGCAAACACACACAACGAGCGTGATTAAGAAGACCCTAAATCCCTATTGGAATGAGGTCTTTGATATGTCGGTTATTCTGCTTTATCTGCGTCATGCCGCTTATCTTACTTTTCCACGCATGACCAACGGACAGTATGGTCAAGGATTCATCCGTTGTCGCAGTTCAGATCTTTGATCAGCGCAAGTTCAAGAGACGGGATCAAGGTTTTTTGGGGGTCGTCAACATTCAAGTAAGCAATTTTCTGGACTTAGAGCTTGGCGGCCATGGTATGTTCATTCCCAAGTAGTTTTTTTTCCCCCTCTGACTGCTTCCTGCCTTCATCACAGAGACACTGCAATTAGAGTTGAAGAGGTCCAATGACAATAACGTCGTTCACGGAAAAGTGATAATTTATCTTTCCACTAACCTAAATGCACCCGCTACGAATCCCCGCCCTGCGGCATCCTCTTCGACTTTGCCGGCTACACTCCCATCGAGCGAGTCCAGTCTCTCCGTGAACAACGCTCCAAGCTCCTCAACCGCCGCCAGTCTTTCTCGTGCCTCGAGTTCTCACGCCACCTCTGAAACCACCGCTCCGATTATAGCCATGCCCACGCCTGTCATTACCGGTGTCCAGGACATTGACCAACAGCCACCCCAACCAAACAACGCTTCTCGCCCCGTTAGCTCTGGTGGCGTTTCCACCACTGTTGTTTCGCAGAACACAACAAGACTTTCTGCACCTGGCGTTGTTCCCCCTGGCCAGACACTCACACCAAACAATATTCCCCCGCAACATAACTTCAACTCTACCGAGGATCAGTATGGTCCCCTCCCTCCCGGTTGGGAGAGGAGAATCGATCCTCTTGGCCGGACTTATTATGTTGATCACAACACACGCAGCACCACTTGGAACCGGCCGTCGCCTAACCAAGCTGCTAATCATCACGCTCATGAAGGCGAGACAAATGCCGCACGGGACCAACACAATCGCCGCATCCTGGCGGATGACTTGTTGGAAGCTGCGAGTGGCGGCGCCAATGTACAACGTCCTGGTCCTGGAGCTGCCGGTGCCCAGCCCGGAAACGCCGCAGTGATAGGAGCCGGCGGTGCTACCACGGCCGGCTCTGGTAGCCTCCCGGCAGGATGGGAAGAACGGTACACGCCGGAAGGTCGGCCCTACTATGTGGATCACAACACCCGTACCACTACCTGGGTCGATCCACGGCGACAAACCATTATCCGTGTCATGAATGGCCAAAGTACCACACTACAGCCCCAAACAATATCGCAACTTGGTCCCCTACCTTCTGGGTGGGAAATGCGGCTCACATCAACTGCACGCGTGTACTTTGTTGATCACAACACCAAGACGACAACTTGGGACGACCCACGTTTACCGTCGTCCCTGGATGCCAACGTGCCTCAGTACAAGCGCGATTTCCGCCGCAAGCTAATCTACTTCCGTTCTCAGCCCGCGATGCGCGCGCAGCCTGGAAACTGTCAGATTAAAGTCAGGCGCAACCACATATTCGAGGACAGCTATGCCGAGATCATGCGCCAGACGCCCAACGATCTCAAAAAGCGACTCATGATCAAGTTCGAAGGTGAAGACGGTCTGGATTATGGTGGCCTAGCGAGGTTAGCGTCCACGATCTTCTGCTCAGAAGCGGCTCTCACACCCCTATAGAGAATTTTTCTTCCTACTTTCACACGAGATGTTCAACCCCTTTTACTGCCTTTTCGAATATTCGGCACATGACAACTACACGTTGCAGATCAACCCTGCCTCCGGCGTCAACCCAGAGCACCTCAACTACTTCAAGTTTATTGGACGTGTTCTAGGCTTGGGCATCTTCCATCGTCGCTTCCTTGACGCCTATTTTATCGTTTCTTTCCATAAAATGATTCTGAAGAAGAAAGTAACCCTGTCCGATCTTGAGAGTGTGGACGCCGAGTTGTACCGCGGACTTACGTGGATGCTGTAAGCAATCTTTTACCCCTTATCTTGAGTTGCCATGTGGAGGACTCATGTGACCGGCAGAGAGAACAACATTACGGACGTGCTTGACGACACTTTCACTACAGTGGAGGAGCGCTTCGGCGAGATGGTCACTATTGACCTTAAGCCTGGTGGTGCTGCAGTCGCTGTCACAGAAGAGAACAAGAAGGAGTACGTCGACCTGGTGGTCGAGTATCGTATTTCAAAACGTGTCAAGGAACAATTTGACGCTTTTATGAGTGGCTTCAGTGAGCTGATACCTCAAGAGCTGATCAACGTTTTCGATGAGCGTGAGCTTGAGTTGCTCATTGGTGGTATGTCGGAAATCGATGTGTATGTTTTCTCTTATCTCGTCTCCGATCTTCTGGCTGAAGACATCGGTAGGGATGATTGGACAAAGTTCACGGACTATCGGGGATACGAAGTCAATGATGAAGTTATCCAATGGTTCTGGAAATGCGTGCGCTCGTGGCCGCAGGAGCGCAAGTCACGCCTACTACAATTTGCAACGGGGACATCACGCATTCCTGTCAATGGTTTCAAGGATTTACAAGGTTCTGATGGACCACGGCGTTTCACAATCGAGAAGGCAGGTGACCCAAACCAGTTGCCGAAGAGTCACACATGCTTTAATCGTATCGACTTGCCGCCATACAAAGATTACGCAAGCTTGGAACATAAGTTAACCCTTGCTGTCGAGTGCGTTTGTCATTTTCGTTTATGCACTGCGTTCCTGTCGCTGATTACGTTTGTATGGTAGAGAAACTGTTGGCTTCGGACAAGAGTAGACGAACAGTTTACTCGCATTTGTGGAATGGCATGGCAGTCCGCTGTCCCGGTGTACATTTTGTTTTAATCTCTAGTTCATTCTCTAGTACTAGTATCGCATTCAGTGAGGCACGTCTATCGCTGCCCCGACTACATCACTTTTGATTTCTGTAACGTCCATTTTAATGTTCTCCTAACGCCTGTCCGTGAATTTGTGCACTGGTCAGTACGACACACTTTCGTATGCTACATATTCACACACATTCGCATGTTTTGTTTTACGTTTGGGGTAGAGATGAATCAATGAAAGCGTTAAGTGGCTGCGAACAGCCCCAATTGAGTGAAAGGGAGCGCTCGTGTGCATTCCTCGCGCACCGATGCAGAAACCGATCCTGAGACATCAACAGGAGACCCACCAGCCATCGCAGCCAACGGTACCACCCAGATTCGTGTCCGCGCGCGCATCTTACCCTGTGTTCCTTTCCGTCCAAGACACCCTCAAGTTGCAAGTAGGTTGGGCATTGCGCGGTCTCGTGGACGCGTTCCGATGGGACGTCGTCTTCAGCCTCATATCTAGGAATGTTGTATTTCTTTCTCTTCGTCCTGCTCGATTCGATTATAAATGACATGGTCTTATGAATGTAGTGATGCCGAGGTCCGCACGAACGCGCTCAAGTCATTCTTGCTGAATGGCATCTCCCTGCTCTCCATCTACGTCTTTGACCTCCTACTGCAACCCCTCGCGCAGGAACGATCGCAACCACAAAAATGGCTTTATCGTAACGTAGGCTTGTTCTATCGTCTCCTATGGTTGCTGCCTGTCGTCAGCGTATCCCTCTATCTCAACGTAGGTCTTTTCGCCTTTTTTCCCTCCCCCCATCCCTTATGTGGTTGTTATGTTCATGCAGGCATCATGGTGCTCTCTCATTGCTAAGCGCACGTTTACTTTGCGGCACGGTTCAGCGTTCCCATATGTTGGGGCGACACCGACCACATCACCGAACGCATACATTGCGTTCCTCAACTCGCTGGCCACGTCCGCGTACCGTGCCGTCATGATCATGACATGTATCTTCCTCTCACTTGCGCTGGGTTATGTCCCCGTTGTCGGCGGTGTAGCCGAGATCGTCTTCTTCTGCTGGGTTGACGCGTGAGTGCGAGAGTGTTCTGCAATTTGATACCTACTAACTACCGCTCTAGATACTATTGTTTCGAGTGAGTAAAGTCTTGCCACGTGGCCGTCTGTCCTGCATAAGACCAAACGGGTACTACTTTGAAAGGTTCATCTGGATAGCTCGTGGTTTGTCGCTGTCTAGACGAATACGGCAGCTAGAGGAGCGATGGATGTATTACTTTGCCTTTGGTGTGTCCCAGGTATAAATTTTTGGACGCGAGGCGCTCAACTTGACCCCACTCTGTAGGCTTACCTTCTGCGGTCATTTGTATGTGGGGTAGCACCCTCGCGAATGCGGCCCTGTTTGCGCTCATCTTCCCATCTGTGAGTACCTAATCCGAGTTCGCCCCTACGTCTTTCCGACCGTTCGCCTAGTACATAATCATGGCAATGCACGCACGCCCCGTACCAGCCGACCCATTCAATCCTTGCTCTCTTACCTCTGCGTCCTCTGGCTCGACACAGATCATGCATCCTTCCCCGTACATTCCTATTCGTCTGCACATCTTCGCCCCCGTGATCTTTCTCAACGACTGCATCGTGACCGTGCTCAGTTTCGGCATGAGACGGCAGTCTGGCACTCGTCCAAAGACACTTTCCCCAGACCAAGGCGGAGGGACTAGTGAGAGGATGGAGGAAGGCGACCATGAAGATACGGCGGTCGAGTTGCGACCTCTTGGTCATCGACCCACGCTACGCCAGACTGCAGCTGCGCGGCGTAAGTTGGACTAGGTCCGACTTTGTATTCTCTCACGCACGCACTTGCACGCCAAATACACACACACCACTGTTACACAACCGAGAATACATGCAGACCTTTACCCAAGCTATCTCGACCATTGCCTGGGCCGTGGGGATTCAGCGCTGATATAGATGGTTTCGGTGACTTTCTCCACTCACAGGTTATTCGTCTGTATAATAGGCGGGCCTTTGTTGCGGCTCTCAACAAACCAAGTGCTACAGCTTCCATTGTGTGAAGCAGATAGAGACTTGGCACAGTTACTACAACTGCAAAATGGCAATGCAATGAATGGTTCTCCTGTATGCACCCCACACGTGCGTGAATAATAATGCAAAGACGATCGAAAAGTTTGTACCGGGATTGGAAGTGCAAGCTAATCGCCATCTTGTTAAACCCATTCCGAATGGCTATCTTATGGGTATCGAGATGAACAACAGCGACGAAGGCTACAAACTTTTGCCCGCCAAATTTGCTGGTTCCGACATTCTCTTACAGGTCCTGGAAACCTCTGCATCGGGCACGGTCCTCCGACATCCAGAGGTAATTCAATTGCGTCTCCTACATATGCGCCGCCGCCGAATCGTACTACCTAAACTCGTCCGATATGATCGGCACTGAATCAGTTGTGGACCACGTTGGGCTGTACGCATTCAGGGGATGATAGAGCTCGTTCATATTCAGAGGGAACTTGGGGATGACAGCTCCGGTGTCAACGTCGGCGGGGATACAATCGACAAGGGCCTCTCTGCCTCATCCATAGGATTGATGCTAGCGCCGGTGGCATGTGTGACAGCACCCCTACCCTGCTCCTTGACATTCAGGGTTTTTCTCCAACGATGATCGCCTGGTTGCCTTAGTCCACTCGGCTTCTTTCCACATGAGATCTGTGGCTTGTCTTCCGAGAATAGAGATACACTACCCGTCCGCCATAAGCGTACGCGTACGCGTTGTATGAAGTTGAGCGAGTCTTTGTATTACAATGCGCACGTTGTACAGATGCAGATTCAAAGTTCGCCTAGTCCATAATCATGGGGCGGTCGATGCACGCCACCTCTTCGCTCGCCGTCTCGGCATTTTTTCGATCTCCCCGTGCTTTTTCTCGGTAATTCGATAATCATCATGCTACGCGCGCGGTGGGCTATCAGACGGTGTAGATGCCATCGGAAGGTTGGAAGGAGGTATGTTAGTTGTGTACTGTAGTCCGAAGGTATATACTGTAAAACAGGTGGACTGATGTGTTGCATTTCGCGCTCCCAGTGCCCGGGCTTGCCGCAGTTGCGACACTTGCCCTTCCTCTTCTTTCCAGCATCGGTGGCGACCAGGGCCTCGTCCAATTGAGGCTCCTTCAGCTCTTGCAGTTGTTGCCGGTGCGCGCGCGGCTGTTCTTAAGGCGGTTGGCCTCCTCAATAATGTGAGCGATGAGCGTGTTGGTGCTCAGAGGGATGGTGGGATCGGGGTTGCTGATCTTGTAAGTCGCCAGAAGACTCGAGGCGAACGTCGCGAGTTCGCTGGGAATACTGCGGAGCACCGTCCGTTGGTAGTCCCGTTCGGTCAACTTGACACCGGCGGCTGCCAGCTCGTGGCGCCTGAGGCGGAGGGAGTTCAGGAACGTCCTGATGTCGGCGCCCTTGGGGCATCGCATGTTGAAAAATGCGGGTTTGATGACGTGTTGCGCGTAGTACACGAACTTAGTCCGGTATTCCCTCTCGACGTAGGTCCAGTGCTCAGCGGCGGTCTCGAGTTCGCTGATCTTCAGAGCGGTGGTGTTGGGCAGGCGAGTGCTGAGGATGTCGCGGGCGATGATGTCGTCCTGCTCCCAGTTGGCTATGAGCTGTTTCTCGTCTGGTGTGGGGGTGCTCGCTACGGCGGGCATTGGACGCGGCATGGTACCGTCGAAGTGCCCCCAGCGGCACGTAGCCTCCATGGCACTCATGAGGCGCATGTGGAAGATGGCCCAGTTGGAAGCATTTTCCTCCAGGCGCGGGATTTGGGCATAAAATGGGTGGATGTCCGTGGAGGTGGTGATGAGTGCCGAGGTCGCCATAGAACTAGAGGTGGGAGCAAGTAGCCAGTGCGGACGAAGATGAAGCAGATGCGGAGGTGGTGCCAGGGCCTATATAACCTGTTGCAGTCATGGGGATCTGTTAGATTTGGGGAGATCCCATGGCCCCGATGCCCGATGAGTGGCCGCCATCGGTCCACCAGAGCCGCGCAGCCGCGTTCGCGATTTCCTTGCGACCTTTGTGATTGCTCACGGTGGAGGAGCTATCGCCAGTACGTTGGACGATTTCCACTATCTATTGACAATTTAACCTTTTAACCTTCCTTTTGCTCTCGCTCCTGTTTTCACCCTTTGTTTCGGTCCTGCGCAGCAACCTGGCTTCGCCTGCGACCTTCATTTTTCCTGTTCAGCGCAGGCCCCACATTAAACCTATGCGCGCAAGTGCTCGTCAACCAATTGCCTGATGTCCCCAGTCCATCCCTAGTCTCCGAGCTTCCCCTGGCGATAACCCACTCCCTCTTTCGTATGATCTTGTTATGCAATGTGATCCCTAGAATGGTTGCAGGACACGTCTCGCCTGACGTAGCAGCGTCTTCTTATGCCCTATTGTTGACCGCTGTCGTAAGTACCAAGCCGTCCTTTCTAACCCCCCCCGTCGCTGATTGCAAGTCCAGATCATGCCACATGGAGGGCCCTTCATCGCCAATCTTTCTCCCTTTTGCGCCCGACGCCAGTTGGGGTTACCACTCCTCCGGAACTACTCCTTTACGGGTTGAATGCAACGGATTTTTGGGCTACACCACTCGTGGTAGGGCTATATGCAACATTGACGCATGCCCAACCATTCTTTACCTACCTTCACTCCTTTTCGTCTTCTTCTCGCCCCTTGGGCTTGCAACTCGTACTTTCTCCGATGCTCCCACGAAGCTAGGTGGCTCACACGATCAGATCGTGGTTGCTCCCGGCGAAACGATCACGCGGGTTGTGGCCGCTACAAAGTAAAAGCGAGCCGTCTCCAGAGCCGAGCACAGAGGAAGGAGAGAAGAATGACAAGTCAGCGGATGAGGAAATCGTGCCAGTGGAAACAAGGAGGCGAGGTGGCGTGGAAATGGCAACTTCTACTAAAGGTCAGTCGGATGGTTCAATAAAAAGTTCCAGGCTGACCATATTCTTAAGATGTGCAGGAGGGCAGAGCGTTGCGATCGAGTCTCCGTCGACGACACCCTGCTTGATTTTTATTTTTCACTCCCTTATAACGTTCCAAGCGATCGTATTGCTTTGTACGATGTAGACATTAGTACTAATCGAGGGCCAAGGCTGCAAGTCTGGTTATAGGTACCGTATTTTTTGGAAAATTGTAAACGTTCTGAATGCTATACTTTGTGGATACCAGGTTCAGCGGTCGAATTTTTTATTTTTTTCTGTCAGTGACTTGCAGCATCGTCCCCGCAAGACTACCACCGCTTTCACTCGCCTTTGGATGGGACCATCGGCCCAATGACATACATCTCAGGCGAGTACTACACGGTGAACGTAAGTGACGCTTTTTCTAGTAATGTAATATACCGTTTGTGCTGCAAAGTGGCCGAACTCACGGGTCACGTGTGTGGCCACAAGCGATCGGAACATCGCTGGACGTGTATGGCGAGAACGTGCGCAAAATCGTGCCGATCGATAGCCCGCAGTTTGGGCGCGTGATGAGTATGCATCGGAGCAATGATGGTCGGAAGCATCAAGACGACCTTCTCGGAGGAAGGCTTTGTCAAGCGTGGATAAGAATTTGCATACTTTGCATACGGTGCGCCTACTTTCCCTGCTATCTAGTACGATGCGATACACAGTCACTTGTCGGTCTCTGATGATATGACTTGTAGTTGTTTCCTTAGGTGTCTTATCACTGTTCGTCGTCTTCAGAAATGAAAATCACGTGGTTTTGCTTGGCGTCGTCTTCGGTCGGTGGTAAGTTAGGGGCGCGCTCAGCCTCTATCGCAAGCAATGAATGAATTCCAGTCCAACAGCAGCTCAAACTTCAACTCTCTCCTCCTACCTCTTGTTCAATACCGCCTTCCTCCACTGTTCCCCACCATGTCTCCGCAGGAATCTCGAATTCTCTGGTGTTTAGTGCAAGGCGATCCAAAACCATACTACATCTGCGACATTCCGATTGGAGACAATGTCGTTCAATTGAAGAAATTGTTAACGCAGTCAATTGAAAGTCTCAATAACATAAAACCCAACGATCTGAACCTTTGGAAGGTTGTCTCCTTAATACCAAGGGCGTGCGCCTTCTGACGTTCTCTTTCAGCTCAATAAGGATGTTGATATCGATCCAGACAATAGTCTCGTGCAGCGATTAGAGGACTTGGGTGACATCGTCGCGTATTCGAGCGAGTTGAGTTCTGCACAAATAGTGGGGGTGCAATTTCCGGAACCGCATTCCAAGGCCATTCTTCATATCGTGGTTCAGTGCCCCGAGATCCTTGCACCGAGCCCGAGTCGTGAGTAGCTGGCTCCTTGTTCCTGTATGAGCATAACTGATGATATCGTTGAACCTCTCACCTCACTTGCGCGTCTTTGTTTCGATCGTCTTCATCGCTCCTATCTTAACTCAACACATGACTTCTGTGCTCGTCGCATCTGTCTCTCACTGGTGTCTCTTCCTCAGCCTCTCGGAAACGCTTACGGTCTACAACAGAAGAGGATGGTCTGGTAGCAAAGCGCCGGGAGATCGCCTGGGATGCACCGGACGTACAGACCCGTTGTGTTGCGATCCATGAAGCGATCAAAGCCATGCTGGATAATCTGGACTTGTCCCATCCTTCAACATTTACATTGCTTCCTTTTCCTTCATTGCTCCCAATCCCTGAGCAGCGCTTCGAATGGAAGACAATCAATGGAGTCGACCACTTTGAATACATGGGAAGATCAAAGTTTCGCAAATTGCAAGAGCATGTTGAGAAAAGGGGGTTTCTTGCTGGATATCAAAACTTATACGTCTATGGGACATCTGGTTCAGGGAAGTCACATCTCCTTGCTGCGCTTGTGTATCAGCTCCTTCGTGAAGGAAAACGTGTCTTCTACATTCCAGATTGTCGCAAATTAGCTCAGGAACCAGCACAGATAATCTGGATTGCATTAACTTTTGCGTTCTATGACTCAGATGTGCTCAGAACCATAGAGGATACCCACGATGCTCGCACACTGACTCGTTTTATATCAAAGCATCGTGATCTCTACATCATCGTCGACCAAGTGAATGCTTTGAAGGCCAATAAGTCTGGTGACAGTGCAAGGGAGCTACTTGATTCCATGAGCTTCCAGCATCGCTACATATTTAGTGCTTCGGCCAATGAAGATTCCAATCGAGATGCAGATATGATTCAAAGTGGAAATTCGGTTTTCCGGATGTTTGGAGGGATGAGCGAGGTACGCTGATGCCTTCACATTATTCTACACAATACTCATACCCTGTAGGATGAGACCAAGCAGTGGTTCATCCAGCATGGCCCTCAAATTCCGAAGTTGTCCCTTAAACAACGGAAACAGGTTGAACATCTCACTGGTTGCATTCCGCTTCTGTTACGTTGCCTTCTCAACATCACCAAATTCAACGAACAATCTTTCCGGAACAAATCTGATCTGCTTAATGTCCACGTTGAGGTCCGTAAATTCAGCACGGGCAAACTTGACGACCTACTTCCATTGCGCAAGGAAACGTAATGCACCCTGTTATTTCCTGTTCGATTTTACATTAATATTTTGAAATAGGTATCTCCGGATCATGAAAGCATGTGTTCGGGGTGATCCCGTCAATTTCAATGACCGACATCTGTATGACTTGCGGTATTTTTACGTTGACGAAAACGGAACCGGACGTTTTACGTGTGGAATCGCCTTTGAAGCCATGATGTCAATTCTGCGAACATGCGAAGCTGCTCCATTCCTGGACCCGCTCTGGTATACAGCGATTTCACGACCCATCAATCCTGTTGTTAAGGGCTTCTTGGCCGAGCAAGTTTGCCTTAGCTCCATTGCCACTAATGGTCTCCAGGCTGTCCACCCCGAGCTTGGTCCAATGTCTACTGCACATTTCGACACAGAACCAGACTTCGACCCACTTCGCTTACGCTTGGATGGTCACACAATCCGTCTGTATGTCCCCACTGCCTACAATTTTGTGGCTGTGGATGGCATCGTACTGCTGTTGGATCATGGCTCCAAGGAGGCCACCTTGTTCCCCATCCAATTCACACTATCCCACAACCATAAGCAATCAGATGAGGAATTCCACAAAAGGTTATGGCCGATGTGGATCAAACCAATAACCTTAGCTGGGTACAGTGTTCATTCAACATTTGTCTGGATAGACAAAAAGCAACCATCAAAACGTGTCAAACCTCAAGTAGTCAAAGAGCTCCGATCTGGTGATAAGATTGTTCACCCTAAATATTTTGTGGTTCATGTGGGTGTAGAAATGGTTAATTTAAAACTCGCTTCTGCCCTTGGCATTCAGCAGTAGTTGTCTCAGAACGCTAGACTAGTATACCTGCCTCCGTGCATGGAAATAAACTGTATATTCACCTAAGTAATGATGACACTACACAGGGACAGGGAGAATCAGTGGATATTGCTAGGTAACGAATGTAGCGATGCTCACCTCAGTGGTTGTGCGTGTGCACGGAACCTGAGGTGGCCAAGTGTAACATACACAATATATAACGCAGATGGCCTTAAGGCCAGGAATGGACTGATAAAGAGTGATGTAACTGCGCGCGCGCTGCAAGTGACAGGACACGGGGTGGGCCAACGAAGCGAGTCTAAACACAAATGTTAAAAGGGGAAGTAAAAGGCTGTGGCCACAAGGCCGTACTGTACAGTGCGGGAAGAGGGAACGTGAGGGCGGGGTGGCGATCCGATTGGCCTACATCCAACATGATGCCGGACGCGGACGCTAATCGACTGTAGCACATTGATTCTGTATCCGGATGTGCATGGGTCACGCGGATCCACAACGGAACTGAGCTAGTGAAGCTGTCCGCCTGGTCTTAGGGCCGTGCGCGCAGCACATGCCTTTGCCTCAAGACCACCGTTTGACATTATGGCCACTGGGAGCAGGTGTCTGCCTTCACTATGTTGGGATGCACCTTGTAACCACATGGTGAATCTCAACATAATGCAGGCTGGATGCCTGCTCAAACCCGTTCCCAAGCAGCCACGATGTTGAAGGGCGGCTTAGGGCAATGGTATGTGCTGTTGAGGATCCTCTAGCAAAGAGGATGGAGGAAAACGAATGAGGCTACAACAATCGCAAATATATCAGTGCAAGGACGCACTCTGATTCTGAAATCAGGCCATGGGCCTCAGGCCGGGGCTTGCAAACGACTGACTACCCGCATTACGACGACCCGTAATGCCCGTCAACGGCACGTGTCAGTGATAACCGTATCGTATAATCACTGCAACACATACGAACGGGACGGGAATGTGTACTGTATGGCTGAGGGATCATCGATCATCAAGCGTTGGCGCGAAAGCGAAAAGAATGTCCCATGACGTTTTTGACTTGTAGCAAGTTCCAAGGAAAACACCTCCCCCGTAGGCGTAACGACTCGCCCTTGGTTACTAGTCACGATTCCACCACTCGCGACCTGTGCCGCCTACTTGTATGTTAAATTGCAGTTGTCTAGGGGAGGAAGCAAGAGAACACCTTACATGTACATGTCCCACCACTTTAAAAAAAGCGTGGAACTATTCATTGACTTACAGTACTGGGACCTGTACACCCGTAATATTACGGGTACGGTGGCTCAGCGCTCAGCCCTAATGACTTGTATTTTCCATAGAGCAACAATGTCGACAGCTCCTTTCTTCTTTGTCTATACCAAAATTGTGTACTTTGCTTCATGAAATGGACCTGGGTATATTCCCTATTGGACCAAACAGGTACACATTCTTGAGCAGCGCGGTGAGATTAGTGGGAGAACGGAGGGAGGCGACGGCGACGACGAGGAGAATTTGTTTGCGAACTCTCGCATCACGAACCCTACCAGACGGAAGCAGCCATGGGGTGCAAAGTTCGACGGACAAGTCTGGCTCTATTCTCAAGGTTTAGATCACGCTGTTATTCAACAAGCAACCTGTTATACCTGTATTTTGTTACATACCCAAGAAATGAAAGCTCGTGTATAGAGACCATATACCGATACTCTCCAGCAGGGGAGGACCCACTACCCGAACCCTGCCCATTCGATGGTGAAGTAGGTGACCTCTCTGCTCACCGGGTCCCATCCGCACAACAGATGGGCCTTCTTGGTTGCCGTTCCCAGTCTGCCATGCGCCACGACTTCCATCGGACGTAGTGGAGCAGAAGGGGAGGTTTGTACGGTAGCCACAAAATGCGAGTGATAGCGGAGCGGATCACCTATACGTACACAACGATGCGTGTTAGACAAGAGAGCAAAGCCAGTCCAGTCAGTCAGAGAGGAACCGTCCCAAAGACCTGACCAAAAAAAAAGGGGGTGGGGTGGGGAAGAACATACCAGGATACACCAACCAATCACCACCAAACTTGCTGCCCCCGCCCATATAATACCCCTGCTCCCAAAGATCGCGGAAGACTTCGCACCGAGCACGGTCTTCGGGCGTTGCGGGATAACTCCAAACGTCTGCGGCGCGCGCCGCGTCCAAAGTCTCATACGTATGGGCTGTGATCGCGTCGGCATCGTACCACACAAACTGGTCCGATGTGGTAGGCACCGAGACCGTGTAGGTCGCGCCTGACGATGTGGGTGCCGGCGCCGCGATGGGCAACGAGGGTGAGGACGAGGATGCACGTTCGGGGGCAGGGACAGGGTCCTCCTCCCTCTGCATCATCTGCGTGGTGGACACGGGCGTGTTTTCCCCCGTCGTCGTTCCTGCTGCTGCTGCTTCGGCTTCAGCTGCTTCTTCTGCAATCCTACGACGACGTGCTTCACGTTCTGCACGCTTTTTCATCGCCGTAGCATCGTACTGCTGCTGCTGGTGTACATGCTCCTCCTCGCCTTTGCCGGCGCGAAGTCTGCCAGACTCGGATTGTCGTGATGTGAGCTGGTGGGCGATGGACTGCCGACGGGATAGGTCCCAGGCTTCGAGTTGTGCGGGTGTAGGGACATGGTGGGCTGTGGGGTCGTGGATGATGATTGCGAGCTCTTAGGTTATATAGTACGAGTAAAAAAACAAAAATGAGTAAAATTAAGTATGATGTGAACCCCCTCGCCTACTCACGTTTTTCGACTAGGAGAACGAGCTCTTCGGGCATTAGAACTAGTGGGAGGCCAAGGAAGACATTTTGTTGGGAGAGATGGGGGAGTGTACCGGCGAGGACACCACATATGTGGTGTTCTGAGCGAAGAGTGGCGATGTCTGGGATAAAAGGTTGGACAAGTAGGATGAGAAGAAGAAAGGCGACACACGGTGAATATCCCAAACGAAAGCAGATTGATTAGATACGTGTATAAGTATTCGATTTGGCATGATATGATAGTAATGGTCTGGTCCGAGTCACTAGACTACATATATCGCGCTCTTTCCGTGTCCGTAAGGTAACTCCCAATATGACTCCTCATCATCTGACATAATTCTTCATACGCATCGCCTTCACTCTCGACAGTCTTGAGCAGAAACAGTGCAATATCAAGGCCAACGGCCGTCACATGCGTCCCCAGCATAGGCGGTATATCTTCCACACCGAGCGAATAGATATCCGCCAGACTCGCGTGCTTATCCCGTGAGACTTGCGCAATTGTATCCTCCGTCATTTTTGGGAGTTCCGCGTTGATCTAACAGGTGAGGGGTCGGGTATTAGCAAACGCTATCCAATTCCAATGAACGATATTGTTGCATACCTCGAGTTGGCCCCCAGTTTCAAGGAGCATTGCCAAAAAGTGTAGCACACTGGCGACTGTTGCGCTAAGCGCCTTCACTATAAACGGG
>QFDX01001459.1:0-10358 GCA_003315875.1 Lactifluus piperatus
CGCGTGGCCTGAGGGGCACGCGTTGCTATATCTTTTCGAGCCTTGTCCTAGGCTCGCTTCATCCGGGCCGGAGGTAGCTTGACACGCGCGTGCTTTGCTTAGCTCAGACTTAGGCGACGCGCGTGTCCTTGAGCCGGCCCGGTGTCCCATCATATGGGATCGCCGATATTAAGCAAGTATTGCTTAATTCCCAACGTGCGTGCATTTCTCTTAATGCACAACATATTATTTCACTTTAAATATAAGTGAGGCGTTAAATTACGGCCGCCTTACACCCTCCCCCTCAAGAATAGACTCAGGGGATGTATTTAAGAGTGCAGAGATGGGGGAAGTGGTCATCTAGTGATGCTCTCACTTGGGATTGCTCGGGTGTGCGTTATAGACGCGACTCGGAGATGTTAGGGAACTAACATAACTGTATTCAATCTGAGCAGTAGCTGCAGAAGGTGGCCTCAACGCCTTTCGAAGTAATATTAAAAACAAAGTCCAATATTCTTTGTTATGGTCCTATCCAGGACCCATTGTAAGATCATCGTCGTCGTCCCACCTGACGGTTTCCTCCTCGTCTACGAGAGGGGTACTAGGGTAGAGCGTGGGGGAGGCGGGAGCCTCGATGAAATCGTCCAACGCGGACATCTGTGAATCGGTAGGCGTTAGGGGCCTTTCCTCGATCTGCTGAGGGTCGGGGATAGTGGTGTCCCTGACGCGACGAGCACTTCGTGCTTCTCGGGTGAGCGCGAGGGCGGGGTTCCAATTCCCCGGCGCGTCGGTATGGACTGACTTGAGTGCCAGGTCCGGGTTATCTTTGATGAGCCCGCGAGCCTCGTCCCGTGCTTGCCGCAGGAGTTGTGTACGCGGGTTGCCGGGGTTCTGCTCCAATTCCATCTGGATGAACGCTGTGGCCCAGGGGCGCAGCCGTTCTGCTTCAGCCGGCTTAACCCCGTTCGACGCGAGGAACCTTGCCACGTTGTGGACCCCTAGAGCTCGTGGGTATCCGAAGAACGGTTCGGAGTAAGGCATATGTTCTCGCTGCGGGGCTATGGTAATATGTGTTTCGGCGATGAGCTGTTCGTACCTGTTCGGTACTCCTAGCAGGGCCGCCGCGCAACTGAGGAATGGGGTGCGGAGGTCGCTCTTGAATAGAGCCCTTCCTGTCTCGTTAAGAGGAAGGAATGCGAGAATAGTGCGATTCCCCTCGATATGGGCGTATTGATATCCCTTTCCTACAAAAGGGACTCCTATGTAGTCGATCCCCTTCTCACGTTGCGCTCCCAACCAACGCTTCCAGATGCTGTGGGACATGTTCGGAAGTGGTTCCGGACGAGTACTAGTAGGAGGTGGGAGCGCCTCAGCTAAAGTGGCCCATTGAGTGAGGGCTGCGGTGTGGAGGTCGCCGCGCAGCTCCGGCGGAGTGTAGCGGACGCGCTCGATGTAGTTTCGGGCTCGACCGTCTCGTCCTGCTATGCTAAACAAGGCGTTGACCTCGTCTTGGGTATGAGGGTCATCCGGCGAGGTTAGGTCGCCGTTCCTCCCTCCCCAGACAATGTCCACGAGGGGGATTTTTCGGCGTGCTTGGCGAGCTAAGATGGCTGCCGGCGTGAGAAAACGTTCGCGTTTGACCAGCGTGGTCTGGAAATCGGGGATGCCATCGACGACATCGCCGACGGCAAAGATGTAGCGGTCACTAGAATGGAAATTCAAGTCCCCATCAGGAGTGAGGGGGACGGTGCCGTCTGAATACAAGGTGTCATCGATGTCGGAATAAATCACGGGCAGGTCCGCAGGGAAGGGGGCGGTCTCGAAGTAGCGGTACGGGGTAGCCCGCCGCTCCGCGTTGTCTGATGATGCCGGGGACACAGCGAGCTGCATGCGAGAGAGGAGGGATGGTGCTTCGGGAGAACAAAGGGCACCCCCGTCCATAGGGGAGTCGGATAGCGTGGGGTCCTCCGAGCTGGGGGGAGGGCCATTGCCCGAAGTCTCGTTGGTCGTCTGCGCCTTGGGGCCAGGTGCTGGTTCAGCAAGGCGTGTAGACGGAGAGCGAGGTGTATACTGCACCTGGTCACCCGGAGGGTGGAGCGCTTTATACTCGTCGAACCCATCGTATACCGATGTCAGTTCGTCCTCAAGGTTGGTAATTCGTTCCTCGAGGTCCTCGGTGAAGTACGTTTTGCGAGCCCCCTCAGCTTTAGCTAGAGAGTCTGATTCATTGAGGTGGCCCTCGAGGTAGTGAAATTGCCAAGCTCTGCATGTAGAACAGTCTGCAGGCGCATGCGCGATGGTGCCATGTCGTGTGTCGAACCTCCACTGCGGGGAGGGCGGCCTTGGCTGCCTAGTAGCAGGACTGGCCGGGGCCAGGTTACGGTTAGACGCGGGAGGCGTCCTTATCGGTGGGAGAGCCCTAGTGGGCTGACTGGTCTTGCGGGGGATACGTGGCATAACCTTGCAAGGAATAGGGGTGTGTGCTCATTATAAAGTCTGAGCGCATCGTTCCTATCAGTGTGGGGTAAGCTAGTAATTCATCAGACGCGAGCGCTTCCGCGGTCGGCTATCGATCAGGGTACTCGGCTAAGCTAGCCGGGTGTCAAGCTGTCAAGCTTTAAGCGAGGTGTCGCGTTAATTTTAATGATTCGATTTATGGCGTGGAAGATTAAGTGGATCTTCGATGCCCATCAATTCAAGATAAGCGTCTAGCGCTTGTAGATCTTTGCACGCTTTATACGGTTCCCAGGTTGTATCCCCTAGGTTCCATTTAATCTGGAACGATAGTTTATTCCTTTCCCATTTATGAGCTAAGATTTCGTCCACGAGCCATTCCTGGTCATCAGGAGTGCCAAAATCGTAGAAGGGATGTGCTTCCCGATGTGGGAAGAGCGCATCATCATTGGGGAAGTGAGCTCGCAGTTTACTGCGATGAAATCGGTTGTGAAGTCTGCGCGACCTCAACTGCGCAGGCAGATCCAGTGAATAAGTTGACACATCGGGGTGTGCTTCAACGATTTTAAAAGGGCCAATGTATTTGGGCAGTAGCTTCGACGCTCGCCCTTTTGGCAATGATAGATCTGATGTTGATACATATACTAGGTCACCAGATTTGAAGGTATCATCTTGCGTGCGCTTGCGATTGGCATAGAACGTCTGGCGCACCCTGCTCTCAATAATAGCATCATGCGCCTCAATTAAATTCTGTATTGCCTTGTGCACAAAGTGTTTTACTCCGGGCACTGAGGTGTGTTCTGGTCGCACTCCCGGGTTTAGGCTGGGGGTGTAACCAGCGTTCAATTCAAATGGCGCAAAGCCAGATGAACTACTAATGGCGGAATTGATCGCAAACTCCACCATGGGTATCTTTTCTGC
This sequence comes from Lactifluus piperatus, assembly GCA_003315875.1. Taxonomy (NCBI): domain Eukaryota; kingdom Fungi; phylum Basidiomycota; class Agaricomycetes; order Russulales; family Russulaceae; genus Lactifluus; species Lactifluus piperatus. The sequence continues at coordinate 3,355 of QFDX01001459.1, forward strand.
CCAGTTCTTCTGATCCGGGCTTACTAACGCGCGGAGGATCTGGGCCACAGATCTAATCGCGCGCTCCGAAGCACCATCTGTTTGAGGGTGGAAGGATGTGGACATTAATAGCTTAGTCCCTAACAATTTATGCGTTTCACGCCAGAAGCGCGATGTAAACTTAGAGTCTCGATCAGAGACAATAGTAAGGGGTAAGCCGTGCAATCGCACAATCTCTCGGACATAGATCCATGCGAGTTCACTCGCAGTAATCGTAGTGCGTATGGGCACAAGGTGCACCATAGATGTTAGGCGGCAAATAACTACCCAGAGGTAATCGGAGCCGCTGGATGCAGGAAATGGCCCTACAAAGTCCATGGCAATGGATTCCCATGGGCGATGTGGGATCGGCAAACTGTGCAGTAGTCCAGGTACCTTTTGAGTACTGGACTTCGTAGTTTGACACACTGGGCACGTCTTACAATACTGCTCGACGTCTTGTCCAATGCGTGGCCACCAATAGTGACGACGAATATATTCGGATGTTTTCAGAGGCCCCAAGTGTCCCAGCACTTGATGGGCCTGCGTTATGATAACCTCAGTTAAGCGGTGCTTATCGGACACCACCGCCGGGATGCACAGCACGCGATCCCCGGCCAGATTATGTGCATATAATAGATCCTCAATGACTTCGAAGTTCTTGAAGTGTCCTGGCGCTTTAAGCACCTTTTTGAACAGGGGATCTCCTGCATACCCATGTTGCACGCTTTTCAGAAAGGATCGGTCGCCCTCAACTCTTGGGCGGAGATCGGGCTGATGATCTAATGAATCGATGACTCTAGGGTCATCTTGGTGTGCCTCATGAGGTTGATCCGTCGCCATGGGGCGAGGATCTGGCTCCTTATGTGCAGCTAGCTCAGCTGCTTCATCCTGTCGCGGTTCCACCGCCTCGACAAGTTGATGTTTGGGCGCGTAGGATACAGGGTCGTCTGGCCGCCTTGGGGCGCGGCGTGACCTCTTGGGACGATCGTTAAGGGGTTCATTGTTTGCGCGCATAGCGCGATTCTCTTCAAATCGGTCCCAAGGAAGATCCTCTCCTTCAGGATCTAACCGGGAGTCAGCGTTCACATATTGGGACGCGTCCGGCTGCTCGTTCCATTGGTCGCTCTCGTAGTACCGCGAGAGTGCATCGGCGACTAGATTAGTCTCGCCTTTAATGTATATGATATCAAAATCAAATCGCGCGAGGAATTCCATCCATCGCGCCTGTCTGCTGTTGAGGCGGCGTTGAGTTTTGAAGAACTCTAACGCCTTGTGATCGGTTACAATGCGGAGCTTTCGCCCCAGTAACTTATCCTCCCATTTAAGGAGTGCTTCAAGGATCGCGATGGTTTCCATCTCGAACACGCGATAATTCATTTGTGCGGACGTAAATTTCTTAGACATAAAGCCTGCTGGGCGGCAGGCTTGCCAATCCGCGCCTTGTCCGTACATTGCACCAATGCCGGAGGTCGATGCGTCGCATACGACCCAGATCGGGTCGGGGCACGACGGATCTATGGGCTTAAGGATCGGCGATCGGCACGCGATCGCCTTGATGTTATTGAAGCACGCCTCATGCAGTGGCTTCCAATAAAACGGTTGTCCATTCCGACAAATAGACGAAATGGGACTAGTATAAGCAGTAATATCTGGCATGAAATGCGCAAGATATTGCACAAGGCCGAGGAAGCGTTGCACATCTTTGAGATTGCGGGGTGTGCGCCATTCGCGTATGCGCGCCATCTTATCTGCATCTGCGTGCACGCCTCGGCTATCTACCCGATGTCCCAGGCAGTCCATATTGTCTGAATATAGATCGCACTTTTCCCTTTCAAGGTATAGGCGATTCTTTCGCAGCGTCTTAAACACGTAATCCAAGTGTCGATCATGATCTTCAATAGAATTACTGAAGATAAATAGATCGTCTAGGTACGCGTATACGAATATACCTATGACGTCGCGGAATATTGCGGTCATAAGTCGTAGGAATGTAGCAGGGGCATTACAATCGCCCTGCTGCATTACATTACTTTCAAAAGTCCCAAAGACAGTGGAGAACGCTGTCTTATGCACGTCTTCGGGATCAACTCGGACTTGCTCGTAAGCGTTGGATAGATCGATCTTAGATCGATACTTAGCACGCGCCACGTCCATCCGGATCTGGTCCTGATCAGGGAATGGGGTGACGTCCTTCTGTGTATTATCGTTACGTTGGCGGCAGTCCATGACTGTACGGAGTCCGCCTGACTTCTTCAATATGCACAACAGAGGTGCAGCTTGTGGGACCGCCTTGGGCGTCCACCATTTATTATCAATATAATGTCGTAGTTTCTCCATCAACTTAGGGCGCATCGCCTCTGGGCAGCGCGGTAAGCGATAAGAGTACTGTTTATGTTCATCAATCAATGGGATTTTATGATTGATCTCGCGTAATGGGGGCAACCCTGGTGGGGAGCCATTCATTATATCGGAATATGTCGCGAACCAACGTTCGCGGCGTGCCTGAAGATCTGATTTCTTGCTAGCTTGATTAGATATAGTGTTCATTAGATGAACGCGTAATCCCTTCCGTCCCTCGCTCGGAAGTGCTTGTGAGCCCTGGCTGCGTTGATTCTGCGAGGGTTCCGCAGACCCGGGCTTTAGTCAAAGATTAGCACGCGGGGCTACTTCCCCTGAAGCGGGGACTCGCGCTCGCGCTGATCGCTTGCGTGCGATCATTAGATCTTCTTGTCCCATTGTTAGCGTTGGGACTGGCTGACTATCGCAGGACAATCTGTCTCTGCCGAAATCTAACATAAGACCATGCTTCCACATAAGCGGCGTGCCAATGATCATATCATAACGGTCGATGTTGACCACGTCTAAGTAAACGCCGTCATCTTTGATGGGGCCTAGCTCAAGCGAGGCCATCGCCCCGAAATTAATCATCGATCGGCTTCCGACTGTGCCTAATTGGAGCGTAACCGGGTTGTCCAATTGGATGACATCTAACTTCGCTACGCGAGCGAAGTCATGCGTTATTGAAACGGTTGTGCTCCCAGTGTCCAAGAGGGCATAAGCCTCAAGTCCGTTCACTTTAATTAGCGCGGCCATACAGCGACGCTCCCTCCTAGAACTGTGGGGCCGTTCTCCGGTCGCGTAGTTCCGTCGTTGTGCGGATCTAAACTCCCGATCCTTAGGCTGATCTTCGACGCGTGCAGCTGCCATGAAGACGGCTTCCCGGTCGAAGTATGTGGAGCTCTGAGCGTTTCCGGATACGGTTAGCTCATCCGTGGTTCCATCCGATGGAGCCGTTAATGTATTCGTCCCGCTGCGGGGATCTTGGATTCCATTGACTGGAAGACGCAGATCCTGCTCGGCTATCTCAGGCACTAGCTCGTCCGCTTCGCTAATTACGAACTCGCTTAGATTGTCGCTTCCCGAGACGTCGTATCGCATATGCGCGTCCTCTTCAGTGGTGGGTATTGCTTTCAATCGCTCGATGAACGCTTGGAAGCGTTGACCTCTGGTGAAATCATTATCGCCTTGGTCAGGCCGTGTTTTTCTGAGCTCGAGTTCGGTGCAATACTGAGCGATCTGAGTGCACTGCTCTAGCAGCATTTCGAGTTCTCCACTCCTCAGGTCGCGATCTAGGTGTTCTAACTCGATCGTCTCCTCGAGTCTCCTGCACCTTACTGCCGTGCAATCACTAATTCGTCGCGATGCTTCCATTGCCAGTCTGAGGCGATGGTTTTCTCGTTCTAGCGAAGCGTTCTCCGCACTGAGGGAGTGAGATCCGGACTTCGCGTGATCCGCGAGGGCGGTGGTCCATCCCATGTATATCAGGTCCTGCTCGTATTTATCACGAACTTTCCAGGCGAAGGATTCCTCGCCTTCGAACGCCTTTGCTCTGATGATGTGCTCTTTATAGCTAGCGCACACCGAGCATCCTCGAATGTGTGACACACTGTATTGCGGTGTGAACTCTAGGGCGTCGTTGTACATCCATGGCGCAATCTCATATCGATTGCGTATCTCTTTGCGACGCGTTTCCCACTCCTCGGCATAGCATTGCGGTGGGAGTGAGCTTGCGTTGTCGTCGACTTCACGCGACGCGCGAATGTATTCGGTGTCGGACTCAGCATCTTCCGATGGCATAGCGTATCCATCGTACTCTTCGTAGTTTGCATCGTCCTCGTCGTACTGAGAGCCTTCAGGGCCGTCCGATTGCTCGTCCGAGCCTGGTTGCTCTTGCTCTTGCTCTTCATTGCCATTCCCTGGTTCGGGTTCGGCGTTGAGCACATCTTCCTGATTTTCTGAGGTTTCATCAGGGTCGGGCAGATCGATTTCGGATCTGTCGTCTACCACCTGCGCGGCAAATATCTGTCGCTGCACAGGCTTCTTAAACTGAGGGCACTTTGGATCGGTCGCTATGTGTCCGATCTTGCCACATTTAAAGCATGTAAGCTTAGATGTATCGCCTCTCCCTGACTGAGGGGAGGGCGCTTGTGCCGGCTTAGAGCCTGACTGCGGTGCCTGCGGTCTCGGTTTGCCGCTGGGCCGAGTAGGAAGTCTCTTGCGCGCACGCGACTGATCGTTGGGTCGCGCTGACCTTTGGGGGGTTCCTGCAATGCCAGGTACTCCCGGTGCACTCTGACCGTCGGCCTTACGCCCCGATCTGATTGTAATGAGGGTCTTCTCGAGGTTCCGAGCCTTGCTCACGATTTCATCGATCGTGCTCTGCTCGGGTGATATATTATCGTAGAGCGCAAGATGATGACGGAGCTCAGATGGTAATCCATTAAACAGTCTTCGTTTAAATGAGTACGCGTCTGGGTGTTGCGCCATGCGTCCTGCCCATTGCAAGAGCTCACGGTGGAATGCTGTAACGCCTTCCTCCTGTGAGTACCTAATTTGAGCGTATCTCCGTACTGCTTGCTGTGCAGTGGCGGTTGTTATGAACGCTGTATATAATCCCTCAATGACTGACTCAAATGTCCAGTCGCGGATAACTCGCATCGGGCGTTCAACCTCATGGTTGAACCATCGCTCTGCTTTGCCAGTAAGGCAGGTGCCAGTTACCAATATACGGTCTGCATCTCTGTCTTCCGCCGTGAGGCGGTTAAGTTTGAAATGGCGCAGCAAGCCCTGCAGCCAATTGTCCATCTTGTCGAAGTCGTCTTCGCCAGCATAAGCCTCCGGAAGCTTAGTTCGGAGTCCCTTAAGTTCCGGGAGATTGGGTGGTACCCCCTCTAAGGATTCCCGAATATGTTGGATAAGTCCAGCTATCATTACAGCCTCGTGATTTATGGGCGCATTTATGGGCGCATGCCTCGGCGCGTTGCCCTGGGGCACTCGGGGCGCGTTCGGCGCGGCGTGGATAGCCGATACCTGCACTGAGGGCGATCGGGCGACCGGAACTGAGGTCTGCCTGGAGGTTGCCTGCGTTCCCTGCGATGCTACGGGACTAGCGGCATTCGATAGAGTGCGCTGACTCTGCCTGGTGTACTGAGGCTGCGCCGGGGGTTCTATCGGTGCCCGGGGCACCTGCTGACGAGATCTAGCCATTCTGCGGGCATAATCTTCGTCTAGTGTATATGCCGGCTGGTAATCCGCTTCCTCCAACATGGGAGCGTTACGGCGTTCGAGGCTTCGCTGCCTGTCCTCTCCTTCAGGGTAATGAGGACGTTCTACTAGCTCGGCTTGCCTATCGATCATTCTTTGGGCGAGGAAGGAACGCATGTCCACTCCTCGCGGTCCTCGGGGGGCTGACCGAGCCATGGATCTCTCTATATCTGCGTTGGCTCTCTCTCGGATCTGGCGCCGACGCATATACTCTTGGTCGTAGGAGGCTTCTGGAGTCGGGGGAACCCTACTCAGTTCCCTTTCCTCAAGTTTAATCGTAGGGTGAGGAGGCCCTTGCTCAGGGGTATTCTCACTTGTTATCTGCGCATCGTAGCGCCTAGACAGTCCCGCGGTTCCCTCGACAGGTCCGCGGGTAGCATACTGCGTCTGGCCCGTCTGTTCATACGACGGGTGCCGACTTTCTTCCTCGTCTGCAGGGGACAGGCTGATGTTCTCCAACCTGTGCTGCAACGAGCGTAGCTCGAGTCTCGATCGGTTGGCGTTTTCGTAAAATTGACCGAAACGCTGCCTCATATTTTCCTGTTCAACCCTCTGAGTCTCTAGCTCTATTGAGCTCTCCTCGGCATGCCCGGCTAATCTGTGCATTTCGGCTTTTATTGCTGCAAGCTCTGCACTGACGCGGTCTATATTGGTGACCGTTGGGAGGTCACTGCTCTGGTGGGAAGCTGGTGGGGAGCTGTACTCCATGCGTCGCTTGCCCTTGTCACGAGCAGGGCCAGGCGTGGGTTGTCTCTCCTCTGTCGCGAGGGAGCCGAACACTATGGGGCCTCTGGCCATCGAGAAGCTTATAGGAGCAGTAACAAATGACTGCTCCGTTACGGGCTGAGGCTCATTAGACAGCGCTCGGATTAACTCGCTGTCTAATGTCTCTGGCAGCTGAGTGGAGCTGCCTTCTACGGTGTGTCCCAACTCCTCCTGAGAGGGGTCGGCGACTTGGCTCATCATGAGCTGGGTATCTACCTCAGTCAAAGCTGAGGCCTCTTCCGGGTCAATCTGGGGTGGCCCTTCACTAGGAAGGGCGCGCTGAGATCTTCGCTCCTCCTCACGGCGAGCATGGGCGGAACGAGTGTTTCTGGCAGGGGGGCCCCTGCTGGAAGACATAATTGCGTAGAAGTAAACAAGAGACCTTCGTTCGAAGGTTCAAAAAAATGTAATAAGTCCGTACGCACGTGCAGATAACACGCGCGATAAGACTTAGATGTAGATAGGTGAAATAGAGTGTTTTGTTGACTTAGCAAGAGTTCTTAAGAGTTCCACACAACAGAACCAGCCAAAATGCGGTCTATTGTGTTTAACTACGTAAAGAGTGAAAGTCTGCGCTCTCCTACAGAGAGCGCGCTACTTAAATACATGTAGAA